>JAANSK020267271.1:0-21571 GCA_011763485.2 Isoetes engelmannii
CTGGTTAAGGACTTCGGTCCCTTCTTGTTCTTGTTTTTGTTCTTGTGGTCGCATGTCCTTGGGACGCTGCCTTTGTGTGCAACATTAAAATATTATTCCTTCCTTCCTTCCTTCCTTCCTTTTGAAAAATACATGTTTATTACATAATAGCAATATTATAGCGATAAATCAAGCAATCCACTAAAAGACTCAAAGCAACCTAAATCGAGATGAATCAAGTTTGAACCTAAATCCAGATAAATCAAGCTTGTCTCCAAAACTATTTATTAATATCTGCAACTTGGAACATAATCAGAAAATATAGACTTAACAGCCAATGATGAGCCTTGTGAATATGGCCTTGCAAGGGTTGCTCCTTGCAACGTCCATCTTTAGTTAAAGTGGAAATGCTCTTGTAGTAAGGCCATTTAAACTTTCCCAAAATGTAGTAGGAAGAAGAACAGTTGATTGTCTATGCCCATTCTTCATTTAGATGCCTCTTGCATCAGCATATGCATTTCTCTTAGGCTGGTAAAAGCTGTAGTATGTTGTTGCCTAATTTCATTGGAGAACAGTGCAAACAGATTGCACAAACTAAAAATATGCAAACAAGCACTGGCTGCATTTCTTACCTACCATCCCCGATTTCGAAAGCTACTGAAGATTTGCACCTGAGCAAATGCAATTACCATTCCCGATTTGGAAAGCTACTGAAGATTTGTTGTGCATCATCCAGGCTTCCACATTTGGGTAGATTTTTTCTCCGTGGGAACAACTTCTAGAGTTGCTTTAATTCAAGGAGAACAGAGTGTAGCCTTTGAATTTGATGACAAGGTATGTCGTTTCCTGAAATCTTTAATCAAAACTTTGGTAAAAATGGCACGGCTTGATAGAGCGACTAAGTAAGTGGCAATGGTGCAATGCAAGTATTAGGGCTCAAATATTATATAGATCTTCAAACCCTCAAAACTAATGCAGCACTAGAATATGCACATCTTAGGCTCCTTTCAGTTACGGCTAAGGGTACTAAAAACTCAAAACATTTGAGGGCCAAGAGTATCTAGTGAATAGAGATCATATTGGTTATATATACCTCTTTATACGACCTGATAGCAAATAGAGAAACTTAACTCAAAAGCTATGATCTTGTTCCTCCAGCCCAGTTTAGAGAAGCAGCTCAAGCTAGCCAACCTAGTCCTACAGTTAGAGTGACAAGTAAATCAGTGGCCACCCAGAAAATGCTAGTCAAGTTTTTCACACAAGAGCGGACTTTTGTAGAATAGCATGTTTATATAGTGAAGAAGATAATAATATCAAGGGTTACAATACTACACCAGGTTGATCCTCCTTTGTCGAGACATTTGCTTGATAAAAAGTCCGTCTGTATGCCTTATGGAGATATAGCAGACACGAGCTTTACACAAAGGGATCATACCAGCTCACCCAATCACAACAATTCCTAGATTGCAGAGAATCTGCAGTTTTATGCCGAATAGAAAGAACAAAGATGGGATCAACCCCAGTCAAACATGCCACGGAATATGTCATAAAATATCTCTGTAAATCATACAATAGATGACAACGTAGTAGTATTGACAAATGGAACGAATTCCAAACGAATTATGCAAGCTCTAAACAGTTGAATATTAGAGAATGCCAAATAAATCTGGACTTATTGCTGGTACAGGCATTACACTAAGTATTCTGCCAATCTCCAATCCAATAGACTAAAAGAAGTGTAGAAGAAGTCGAGAGTTACTTGTGTTAAGCCCTGCATTGATAAACTTGTATCTACTTCATCACATCACAGATTCCATTGCACTATGTAGATGACATCTGGTGTAGATTCCAACGAAATGCAAGTTATTTAAAGAAAACTTGAATCAGCCAGTCAATAATGTAGAGAGATACAAATAAAGCATAAATAGCACAAAACGACTAGCATAATAGATATAACCATGTTTTGGCTCTACTAGAACCAAAAATTCCTTGAGTGGTGAAGAGGCAATGGGATCTATAAAACCACAAAAGATGGGGGAATAAACATCAGAGCAGAGCCATCAGACAGAAATCAAGAAAAATAAGTCTAAAAGAAAAGAAACAAAGCAACATAAATTCAGAACCGCAAATTCCTCGTAGTATGGATATTGCTCTGCAGCCTGTTCAAATAGCCATGTTCGACCATCGCTCTGCAAAGAAACGCTCTGCCTGTTTGCCAAAAATGGAAGCGCATGTGACAACCATACACTTACTATAAAAAAGCCAAAAAAAGTAAAAAGCCTTTACCTATCTTTAAAAAATGTCTAGTGCGAACCTATTTAAATGAGCAATCTTGTTGCAAATGAGTTTGATATTATACACGTCTAGAAACACACAATATACATCATACGTTTATTATACATCTATATTACTGCGTGTATTACTTCGTCCTCAGGGTTGGGATGTAGTTTCCCTTTTGATTCCGTCCTCCTCTAATTGTAAAGGATTTTGTACCAGCTTTTCGTCCTTCTCTTTTACTTCGTCCTCTACTAGCAGAGGGTTGGGATGTAGTTTCTCTTTGATTCCGTCCTTCTCTAATTGTAAAGGATTTTTCTTTACATGGGAGCAGATGAAGGGTATCGTGATTAACACGTAGGGAAATAGGAGGATTGTCAGGCAAATAACAGTGGTGTATATGGCTTGTACCTCAATAGTAGACGTAGTGGTAATGAGAAAACCTATATCTCTCTTTGGCTGGTAGTGATAAGTTTCAGTCCACGCAGGTTTTACTCTCGACTTTAATGCCCAAAGGCCCTTCCAAGCTGTCCCCATGGAATATAAGATTACTCCAATTAGTATCAAAAACCTTAGAGCTACTCTCACAATGATGATCCAAAAAGAAGCTGCTTCTTTTTTGTTGTTTTCTGTTACCCTTTGTTTACTCTCTGTTCTTTTTTCACCTTTCAATTCTTGTAAACACGACTGGACCCAAGTGCTTACTTTGTTGGCTAATGCAGACAACGTACCTCTGAAACCCAGCTGGACACATTTAGTTACCTTCTGCTCTATTTTCACCAGCCTCTCGTTAAATACTATACTTGTGGTAGTGAGCACAGCTATTAAACACGATGACGTTTTGAGGCCATGCTTTTCCATTCTTTTTCTGCAAAGTTCTTCACTTCCTGCAACTGTCTAGATTTTTCTATTATGCGCTCTATTTCTTGCTTCCCATCATTTGGCAGACTATCATATGAACATATCTTGTACACCTCGTCGACATCGTGGCAATCATCTGCAGCTTCTGCTGCTTGTTTAATCCTGCTTGAAATTAACTCCATGTAATGTAGTGTTAGCAGACCTATACTTTTACCTACTTTTGTATCATAATTTATTAGACTATAATTAGCACAAGCATCCCTGATGCTTGGAGTCTTGTTGTTTCTTAACCATCCCTCAAAACATATTCTGATTGCCTCCATTTGAGTAACATTGCTTTGGTCAATAGAATCCAGGAAGGAACCATCTGTATTGGTGAAGGTGGAGTTAAGAAGATAATAAGCGTCGAACTTGGCACTAAAGTGACGAGAAATATTCCCTGGTTAGATATCATCCAGTAAGAATCAAGACTTTTACATCCACCTGCATTTACGAAAGCCCCAGTGTGAATGGCAGAAGGCCCTGGTTTTACACATACATTTCCAACACAACGACAAATAAGATAGTCGTTACGCAAGAAAGCAGCCAAATCAGGTATGAAGTTTATTTCCATATTTCTGCTACAGGTAAATTCTGACAGTGGATTCAAGTAGTACCAAGTATCGTCGCCTTTCTTTTCTATTTTCCTATTTTCTCCAACTGCTCCAGGCGTGTTAGCATTGCTGACCCAATAACATCGCTCGTGATGTTATTGTACATATAAGGTACTTCTGCCATGAGGGTTTTGAAAGTGATATTTCCATTTTCTTTACTAGCAATAACCTGCCTAGTGTAACGGCACAAGTTTGGCCCACCAGTATTGTCATCGTCATCGTCATCATCATAGAAACCTTTAATATAAGAACCACAACTTCTGATGCTCAAACCCCAATTTACTGTCATCTTGGCAATAACATTTTTGCCGCCTTGGTTAAAGGATCCACCCAACACCCAAGACATGTGGCTCTGGGGAATTGAACAGACGCATCTTACCCTCCACTCTCCATGCACTAAGTTTCCTGTAGGCTATTCCGGCCTCTTGGTTAGTTACGTTGTCAACAGCCGTAAACCCAAGGGCAAGATAAGAGCGACTATTAATCCAATTATAAAATGGATCTTTGGAGGTGGCAAACTGTGTCGTTTCAGGACATGATTTTTTGTTGTCTTCTGTTGTCAAATCAGAATAATATTCAACACAAACTGTTTTTACTAGTATCACAAGCAAAATGCCGGAAATCAAGTGACAGGACGCCATGATTAATGCCTGCTATGAAAATCGTTTGATTCACGAACAGAGATAGCAGACGTCTTACCTTCAAACCTTGAAGATCTAGCTCCAGAATGTTCAAAAAGCCGGCTTCTTAATCTCAGAACAGCAAATCCGCAACTTGAAAAGCAGAACTTCAGTCTTTAAAAGGGCTTGATCTTGCAAATAAGGCGTAGGGCTATTCTTCCGCCATGGAACCTGGAAAAAGCTGCGAATAAGAGGGTGGCGCAGTGATCGACAGACGCCATAGCCGGACATCAGGCGCTTCAGCCTCCTGAAAACTAAGCGCAAAGCAAGAACATGGAACCGTGATCTTTCATTCAAAATGAATTCTCTCTTATACATCACAGTCCTTCTCAAAATAGATCTGACAGAAATAGAAGCGCACACAGTCTCTAAATCTCTAAGGTGTCTCCTCCACAAACCTTGCAACCGTCCAACAATAAACCCTAATTCTGGAAATAGAATACGTGTCATACCTTGTATATCCAATAGTCCCCAGTGAGGAAATTTGAAGGGCCTAATTTTCTTATGACAGGCGCTTTTTTTTGTTTTGCCTTTCGTGTGACAGATATTGTGGCCTTATTTAGTTTCATATTGCGGAAGCAGGTTAGGGTGAAGGTTGGGAGTAAGATTTGGCCAGGTGTATGTATGGGGAACCATATGTGGAGGGCAAATTGAGCAGCTTGTCCGCGTTTACATGTCTGTAAATTCTATATGTGGGCTTCTGTGCGCGGAAAGATGGTGTTCCTCTTTGTAGTGGTCCGGAATTGGCAGGTGTGGAGCAGCACCTGGCTTTGGTTTGCCTGGATCAGTGGCAGGCCTGCATGCCGTCCAAAGCGGGAGGAACAGGGACGTCGGTCAGGAGCTGCTGGTCACCATGGACGATTTTGCAGGTTAGCCTCCTATCCATCTCTAAATTTCGTTCCGCTTGTAGTTAGTGTTTGCTGAGGATGAACCTGAGGAGAGAAGCGAGATTGAAGGTCAGAGTGTATAAAATGGTCTTACCCAGGCGTATGTTAGACACGATTCCTTGCAAGAATTGCAAGGATGCGGAGGGAAGGAGCATGTTCCACTGTTTGGATTGCCAGGGAATTGCTCCAGAGAGTAGTGTGCAGGGTGAGCAAAGAAAGGGGAAATCAGGAGTTGGAGGTGTGGAAGTCACCTAGGCGGCTTCGGGAACAGAGATGGCAAATGTTTCTATCTGCTGGGAAGGGCCGGATGGCAAGAGGAATTCTTGGAGTGGTTGCGAGGGAGGCCAACAGGCCCACCCGGCCTCTGTTGCGGGCACGCAGGTGCCAGATTCCGCTGGGGGTATGGCACAGCCATGCCCAAATTCGGTGCCGGAGAATCATCGGCCATCTGTGGGGTGCACAGGCATGCCCAAATTCGTGGGTGGTGTCAGATTGGAGCAGGACCATGGGAGGTCTGGTCGTGGCACAGTGATGTCCAAGTCCAAGACGTTGGGTTGTGTGGGGCTGCAGCAGAGCTCCCCGACATCTGTTGGAAGCGCAGACGTGCAAAAAGCCGTGGGGGGGTGTTAGCCTAGAGCAGCGGCCCCCGAAATCTGTTGGGAGCACATAGCTGGCCACATGCGTTGACGGAGTGCAGCTGCCCGAGATTTATGAAGACCGGGGATCTATGCTGTTTCCACAGCCAAGGGGAGGAGGCAGCACTGAGCGTGGTGGAAAAAGAGGCAGGGGGCGCGGTGGCTCTGCTGGGAGAGGCAGGGGGAAGCAAGTGAGATTTCAAAGTGCTGATGCTCCCATGGCAGAGGACGAGGGTGCAGGTAGAGTGTACGTGAAGAGAGGGAGTGCAGGAAAGAGAGGTAGAGGGAGGGGAAGGAAGACGCCCACGATGTATGCTGAGCATGTGGGAGAGGACCTGGCTGGTGGATTTGGGCAGGAGGTTGTGGATGTGCCCAGCATAATTGATGTGTCTGTCACAATCGTCTTCGGAGGGGCAGATGTGCCCGTCTCTTTATTTGACATAATGGTAGTGTTTTTGAAGGAGAACTGTAAGGCTGGAGTCGTGGTCCTGGAGCGAGGCTTCCCTCGATCATTTGCATGTACAGGCGGTCATGCGAGTGAATGCCAAGACTCCGTTGAGTTTAAATGTCAGGATAAAAAACTTCCTAGGTTGGAATGAGGCGAGGCCGGCTGATGCCATAATACTGTGCAAAGCCCTGACCGGCAGTAAGCTGCATTGCTTTGAGGGCATTGCAGGCTACTGCCTTAAGGATATGGGTAAATTGCACTTCCAGGTCTATGTCCATAACGTCACCCCTGAGCAAATTACTGCTGGAAAGGAGTTATATGCACTTTACGGCACGGGAGAGATAAAGAACATTGTTATGTTACACAATGGAAATATCATGCCCAGGGCTTTCCATTACCTGGCATGGAATAATTTAAGAGCTAAATTTAGCAATTTAGCGATTTTTTAGCATATTCTCAAAAAATGTTGGCTAAAGTAAATGGAAAATTTTGGGAAAATTTTTATAGTTTTAGCTTAACATTTTTCGGGCCTGTGTCGACCTTCAAGCTCTTTAGCCAAATGCAAGAAAGTAAGGGAGTGAAATTTTATAATGTTTAACTAAACCATAGAAACTTTTAGAATGAGTTTTGGGCTAGTTTAGCTAAAATAATTCTAGGTAATAAGAAATAAGGGAAGTTACTAAAATACCCTTATTGTTTGCTGAAATTACTAAAATGCCCCTCAACCAGGGGCATTTCGATAAAAATGATCGTAACTTTTTTATGATAATCCAAATGCAAATGTGCCCTTCAAACAAATTGGAGACAATGATGAGAGCTTTCCAATAAGCATAAGATTGGCTGAATTGAAGTTGTTGATATAAAGTTATGCTATCTTGAATTCTTAAAATGTTTAGAGCAAAATATGTCATAACTTAATGATGCGACCTTGAAATCAGGTGATATTATACTTGTTGGCAAGTTCTTATCATTGCCTACGATTCATTTTAAGGGCACATTTGCATTTGAATTATAAAAAAAAGGTTATTAGTATTCTTACTGAAATACCCCTGGTTGAGGGGCATTTTAGTAATTTCAGTAAACAATAAGGGTATTTCAGTAACTTTCCCTAAGAAATATATGATTAGTAATTTATTTTCTAGCATCCATGGAATAATTTGAGGTCTAGCATTAGCTAGCTGACATTTTTTTAGCATGTTTCCATAAAGAAACTGATTAAAATAAATGGAAACAACTGTGCAAAAGCATAGTAATAGTTTATCGTTGTCCATGCCCACACCACAGAAATGTTTGGGATGAATTTTGGGTTAGTTTAGCTAAATGCTAGAAAGTATGACTGAAAAAATTTGTCGAGTTTAGCTAAGCCACAGAAAGTTTTGGGATTAGTTTCGGGCAAGTTTAGCTAAAGTCATTATAGCTAATAAGAAATATGCGATTAGTAATTTATTCCATGTTACCTGGAATACCACACAGGCAGATTCAAGACTGCATCGTTCATCCATACAGTGAGAGCCATGCTGCAGACCGGAAAATTTAGGCTATCTAACTCGTGGGTGTTGCCTAATAACACCGCATACGCCTCACTCGAAAGGGTACAAGCGGCTTGGAGGATCATGCTGACTCCGCAGCGTTGCTTGTACAAGGATGTGCGGATGGCCCTTTTTGGATTGGAACACAGCCGGGCATTGTTCCGATCGAGCAGATTGGGAAGAGGAGGCGCCGACCTTGGGATGATGCAGACAACTTCGAGGATGTAGAGGAGGGGGGTGAATGTGGCAGCAGCGGCGATGAGTTTATACATGCTGCAAGTGGAGTCAATCCCTTCCCCCCAGATATACCTGACCCAGATGCCTCTTTTATCCCTTTAGACATACATGACTATGAATTCGATGCCACGTGAATTGGTATCTCCTTTGTTGATTGATTGCATTGGTTTATGTGTTACCTAATAATGTACCTGTTTGATTTCAGATGAGAATGAGGTGCACGTGGTGGAGAGAGGAGATAGAGAGATTGTGGTTATAAGTGATAGTAGTGGAGATACGGAGTCTGTGGCGAGGAGTGTTGTGGACTCAGAGATGGTACACAGGACCTCCAGGTTGGCGGAGATGCTAGCGGATGTAGAGGAATCCGTCAGGCTTGTCTGTGATGCCGTGCAGGAATTGCGCATGGCATTAGGCAAGACACTTCAGCGTATGGAGGAGTCTGTACAGGTCTTGGAGGCGTAGATCCTGACGATACAATGCTACGAGCGCACCTTAACCTCTGTAGAGGCTTGCTACTGAGAGAGCTTCGAGAGGTAGATGCACTCAGGCATCGCCACGATCCCCAAGTTGCAAGCTGCAGCAAGAAAAGGCTGCAGGAGTAGTCGTATTACATGTGCATAGTTCGTTTTCAAATGTTGTCGATATCCTTCTTTAAAGTTTCATGATGTGGATATACCTATGTTTGTGAATATCTTGATATATTAATGTAAATATTGCTTCACATGGATCCAATCGAGACCACAGTCTCGTGCAAGAGTTTCTAAATCATAAATGTTCTGAGTCGTACATGTGGAATCAGAGGCACAATATTTCGGACTCCAACGGTCCAAAATCCCCCTCCACTAGGAAACGCTATATACAGTCGAAAAAGACAATATATAGTTTATCAATTTCAACCTTTCAATTGCCAGACAAAAATTTTAATTGACAAAATTCATGCTTCAGTCACAACTCATACAAATTACAAACAAGGACTAATATATAAATACAAAATAAACATAATGTTCTTGCATAGCAAGTAAATTCGCTCAAGAGGCATGCTCTTCTACGTTTCTCTTCATTCCAAGTATCATAACATGCATTCCAGTCTATGTGATCAAACGGTTTATCCCACAAGAAAACCATCATTGTCGCATTCAATGCTTCTAGCTGCATTTTAGCTCTTGTAGCACTCTTGATGGTATTTTGGACAGAAAAACCTCTCTCACAAGATGATGTGCTTCCTGGAATAACCATACAACCCTGCCATAAACTCATCAATGCTAGAAAACTATTCCACCAACTATCACATGTTCCATCTTCATCTCTACAATTAGTCCAAGCCAAAAATTTCAAAATTTTCACAAATTATAATTATTAAAGATAATTTATGTTAAGATAATTTTGGTATATATTTTTATTATTTTAATTTTATTGCATATATAAAATATAAAATATAAAATAATATATGTTGATATGGAAAAATCACAGGCATCTTTACATCTATAGCCCTTCAATTGACGTATATTTGTTTTTTTTACCCTTCAACATGATAGGCACTATGGTATTTCTTGCCCTTCATTTGCAGGGCACTTTTTCTTTTTACCCGTTTTGACGGGCAAAAAGGCAAAAAACAGGCATGAAAGCCGTCAAATTTCTTATTTGAGTCCCCCTCAAGGTTGACACTGCCAGAATTCTCCCACTGCTCTAAAACTTCAAAACAGTGCAAACTTAAATAAACTGTAAAGAATGAAGAACTTGCAAACAGATGAATGAACAAAGACATTGCAGCCTGCATCCAACTGCTCCCCGTCAGCAGTGTTCTCTTTTTCTTTTTTTTTCTTTTTTTTTTTTGTGAAGAACGAGAGACAATTTATATTAACTGGAAAACTAGTACAATGGGACGTCAAGGTAGGTGGAGGTAGCACCAAACCTCATCCCTGACATGACATCTGGATGCAACTTCGACACCAGAAACTGGTGATAAAGACGAGCCCTTGGTAGAGGCTAGCAACAAGAGTATACAAACCTCTGAAGACGACATGACACCTCGTTTCCAAACCGCCCAACAGACTAGAGCCCTGCAAATGTTGAACGCCCACTTCTTGAAGCGGGGCCATCTAGCAGGAAGAATGCCCAGAAGAACCTGTTGACTTGTGAGGTGGGTCCGAAAAGAGGCCTGCACAGTGGACCAAATGTGGCTGAGATCGCCGCAGAGCACAAAACAATGTTCTATTGTTTCGGGAGCAAGTTTACAAATTGGACAAAGAAGACTAACAGATGGTCTGAATAAGTGAACTCGGGCATTAGTCCTCACTTCCCTATGCATAATTTGCTAGAGAAGAACTGAATGTTTTGGAATAATGTTCTTATCCCACACTCTGGACCATACCGCTGCATGTTGGGCTTAACGAAACTCTTAATTGCCAGTGCACTAAAGGAGGCAAAGGGGGCTGCGTGGTGAGAAGTATGTGGCAAGTGTGAACAAAATTCTTCCCCCATGAAATATCCGCTACGAAAACCCAGGCACATTCGTTCTCGAGGTTGGGCCGCAAAGGGATGTTATCTGCCACATCTTCCCATATGCCATAATCTCGCTCAGTCAATCTGAAAGTGTCCTTGAACTCTTGCCAAGAACGAAGAAGCACTGTTTCATTACTTATGGACTTGACATCGGTCCATATAGTCACCAAATTGCATCGACACCACAAAAATAAGCCATTCCAACCCCAAAGAAGATGTTTTTTTCCCGAGATTTGTTTTTTGTTTAAGGGTGTTTTCATTCATGTTTAAATTGGGCGGTAGTGTAATGTGAGAGGGTGGTTAGTGTCAAATAGTGCAAAATACAAGGGGATTTATTAAATGTAACAAAGGAACACCACAATCCAAAATTCATGTATCATATATTATGAAACTCAAATTGGGCGACAGCCCAATTCGAACTTAATTTTACAAAATAATCACATGGTCGTTATCTCAAATGGGACGCCGCCCAATTTCTGACTATTATACAATAGGCATCGTGAATCTCAAAACTTGTCCTGAATCACCCCGGAATTAACATGCAAATGTCAATATGAAAGGTTTCTAATCGAAAGAAAGGTTTCCATTCAATGGATTTAATGTTATTCAAGTGATGGGGGCAATATGCTAAATATTACATTTTTAGCTAATAATAATTAAAAAAATGCCTTGCACAAATAAACGAGCAGAAGTGATGGGAGCAATATGCTTCTTATATGCTATGGCGACCAAGCTTCAGGGTATGGTGGCCAGGCTCAAGTTTCCATAGCTTGCTCTATTCTCATCGAAGCCCTCTGAACAAACTTTCCGACAAGCTAAAGCATGTAAAAAACGGAGTCCGGAGGCAGAAGTTATGCCAAAAAGTATGTTCTGCCACAAATTTTGGCTCAAATTGGGCGGCCGCCCATTTTGAGATAGAATTAAGGCTCGATTGTATGTCCTTATCCAAGCACTTTAAACAAGCTTTCTGACGAGCTAAAGCACGCCGAAAACGGAGTTCAGATGAAAAGTTATGCCCCAAATTTGGCTTTGCATCCGGACTACGTGTTTGGCATGCTTAGCTCGTCAGAAATCTTGTTCCAAGGGCTTTGAATTGGACATAAAATCATGTACACATACATAGAGAGAGCCTCAAGTTTAATTCAAATTGGGCAGTCGCCCAAGTTGAGCCAAAATTGGGGCAAAATAGACTTTTTAGCATAACTTCTGCCTCCAGAAGTTTTCGGCATGGTTTAGATTTTTGGAAAGCTTGTTCAGAGGGCTTTAAATTGAAACACAAATATCAAACATTCATACATAGTTGAGGCCGCCCAATATGACCCAAAATTTGGGTCAAAATAGGCTTTTCGATATAACTTCTACCTTCGGACTCCGTTTTCGACATGCTTTAGCTCGTCGGAAAACTCATTCAGAGAGCTTCAAATTGGGATACAAAAAGCATAATATATATGCATACATGGGACCTCAAATTTGGCTGAAATTGGACGGCCGCCCAATTAGAGCCAAAATTTGGGGCAGAATAGGCTTTTCAGCATAACTTCTGCCGAACTTCATTTTTGGAGTGCTTTAGCTTGACGGAAAGCTTGTTCAAAGGGCTTCAAATTGGGACACAAAATTGAACATATATACATAGATGGAGCCTCCAATGTCACTCGAATTGGGCGGCTGCCCAATTTAACCCAAAGGGGCAGAATAGGCTTCTCAGGAACTTTATTTAAGCAAGTGTCCCATGTTGGTGGGCAATTACACACCCAAAGGCAAGAATATGAAGGGTTATGCATGTCAAAAAGCAAGGGAGCAGCATTTGATATGGCATATAGAGGATGTGGAGAGGAGAAACTATACAAAAAGAACAAAAACAACAAATGAGTGCACCAACTTCTCAAGGTCTTGGATATTTAAAAATGCTTCAAAAAGTCTTCTAAAGGATGGGCGCCTTGCTGGAGAAGCAGATACAATGGAGGAGGAAGAAAACACAACCTTTTGCATTTGAAATGATGATGGGCGCCTTGCTAGAGAGTAGATCCAATGGAGGAGGATTAAAACACAACCTTTTATCTTTGAAATGATGATAGGCGCCTTGCTAGAGAGCAGATCCAATGGAGGATGAAGAAAACACTATCTCTTACCTCTAATATTTGAAAAGCACATGGACATAAGTTGCATCTATAGTGGGCACATGGCAACATAATGAAAGGTCCTATGTGTATTTGATGGGCCCCATAATGTGTCACGGGGATCATTCACGTGGTTGTTGAAATTCAAAATTCAAATTTGAATTTGTTAGGGTAATGCAGATGGTCCAAGATTCCTGGTGTGCAACTCCCTGCTAACGTCGATCGCTACCAAACCAAGAACCTTGTCCAAATTGCATTACTCTTATACAACATATTTTTTTTTCTAAAGTTTGAATGGATTTTCCAACCAAGAATATGCTTCTTTAGTCCAGCAACCATGTTACTATTTTATTCATTAGTCCAACAGCCAACTTACTTCTTCTGTCTGCAAAGAAATTATTGACCAGAGGCAACTGCATCTGGAGTTTACTCCTGGAAAAATGAGTGCAAAATGGAGAAATTGGCACATGTTTGAATGCTAGTTTTTACTGTTACACAGAATGACTATATATACATGTAATAATCAGTATGACTTGCGCTAGCCAAACCAATGAATGGTAATCAATATGGCTTATGCTAGTCAAACCTATGACTTTCGTTTACTGACAACTAGCCTCTACGTTTGTATGTTGTGATTGGTTTGATACGCTTCAAATAGTTGTGTAGCTGCATATGGTCGCACGTAGAGCTATTATTTATTGTTTAATATGGCATTTTGATTGGCTTGATATTTTCCAATGACCAAAGTTTGTGCTCCCCGTAAAGTTGTCAAATTTTATTAAAATTTGAAAATCTCGTGCCTGCATGGATGGTGGCAAATCGACCTACAAAATAGTTGTTGAACAACCAAGCACGCAAGCATGGGTCATTCTAGACCTAATCATTTATTGTTTATATGGCATTTTAATTGGCTTGAGATTTCCCAATGACCAAAGTTTGTGGCCCCTTCAACTTGCGAATAAAATTTGCGAAGTCTCATGCGTGCATGAATGAAGTCAAATCGATCAAAGAAATGGTGGTTAAACAAGCAAGCATGGGTCGTTGTGATGAGTCTTTACATCAAACAATCGCTTATATGAGATTTCGGGGTAGTTTCTCTGCTTAATCCTCATACTATGTAGGAAAGTCCAGGTTTCGAGGTATTATTGCTTAGACTATAAATTCGGGTGTTTTGCTATCAATTTCCATCATTTAAATCCATTGCATTCTAGTTCCTTTTGAAATTCCATTCTAGGCCCATGGCATTCCAAAAGCCAGATGGCCCTGCTACTATTCTTGGCATTGGCACTGCAGTCCCAGATTTCTCTATTGATCAAAACCTTCATCCTGACTGTTTCTTCAGCGCCACACAATGCACCAACAAGCTCGAATTGCTCAACAAGTACAAGCGCATTTGTATTTACCTAATCTCATTCCAGTACCGCTTGCTTATGTTAATTTTAATTGGCTATCGCTTTCTTTCTTTTGAATTGATTCTTTTGTGCTTTTAAATCATATATTCTAATCATAATGAACTAAAAATATTGGACTTAGACGTATCTGTTTCAGGTTCTGCCTCTACCATAAGAAAACGTCACTTTTGCCTCACCAAAGAGGGTTTGCGCACCATCTATGAGGGAAAGGTTGGATTATGTGATGAAAGATGTACCTGAGCTTGCAAAGGAAGCAGCAGAAAAAGCAATAAAGTAGTGGGGACAGTCAAGATCTGCAATCACACATGTTGTGTTCACCACTATAAGTGGTGTGGACATGCCTAGTGCCGATTACCGCCTTGTGAAGTTGTTGGGCTTGGATCCCAATGTGAAGAGGGTGATGCTCTACCAACAAGGTTGCTTTGGGGGTGGAACTGTGATGAGGGTTGCCAAGGATATTGCCGAGAACAACAAGGATGCACGTGTTTTAGTCGCGTGCAGCGAATGCACTACTTTATGGGTTCAACCACCAGAAGAAACCGATCCCACCAGCCTCCTCATTGCAGCATTATTCGGTGATGGTGCGGCAGCGGCAATCCTAGGTTCAGATCCAACTCAAGTGGAAAATGCACTTTTTCAAATTCATTGGGCTGGTGAAACCGTGATCTCAAATAGTGAACATGTCCTTCAAGCCACTCTAACTGAAGCAGGGTTGCTGGGATCCATAAATAAGGAAATCCCATGTTTCATCGAGGAGAATATTGTGAGGATTGTTTCAAAGGCATTACAACATGTTGGATCACCCAATTACAACGATTGTTTCTGGGCAGTACATGCTGGGGGGACATTAATTCTTGACAAGCTAGAAAAGGGTTTGAAGCTTATGGAAGAGAAGTTGGCAGTATCAAGCAAGATGCTCAACGAGTATGGGAACATGGCGAGTCCGTCAGTGCTCTTTGTGCTAGATGGTATAATGAACAAATCAAGAGAGAATGAGATGGCTACCACTGGAGAAGGATGCGAGTGGGGTATGTTTATAGGTTTTGGACCTGGAATCACTATCGAGACTGTTGTCCTCAAGAGCTATTCCATTAATCCATGCCATTAATTTTATTCAACAAAACACCTACAATGAAAATACTATATGGATTTCCTTGGTGGATATGAAAAAACAAAAGTGCAATCCAAAATGTATCCTTGCGTGGCTATATTATGTGGTATTCTAAGGTGTAATGATAAATGGTTTGCTCGTAATCACTATGATAACAGATAGTTTGCTAATGTATTATAAGGTAGTATATCAATATGGTATCATGTATTCTTCTATATCTATATATGGTCTGTAACATTTGAATAACGAGTTTAAATTTGTGACCATCTTTCACATTTAACACTTGTTTGACAATGATATTTTCATAAATGTGCACAGACCATCATTCAATTAAATGAAACCCCATTTGATTAAAGTAGGTCACATGGGAATCCCACTTTTTTCCTGTAGGGGTTTTTTTACCGTAAATTTTGTGAAAATCCTTTGAGGCGCATTAATTGCATTAAAAGACCAAGCAATCCACATGTGAAAAAAAATGAAGGGAATGTTCGTACTGGTAGTTCCTCGGCTAGCGAGCAGAGAATGCAAAGACGAGAGAGGAAAGCATAATAAATTGCAATTGTTGGATAACAAGGTGCTATGTGAGCACATAGTTTCTATTCAAAGAGTCAACCCTTCCATTCCACAAACGAATTCATTTATTAAATATATAAATCAAGTACATTGTATTTTACAATGGCCGCAATGACCATGGTGGCTGGGCAGTCACAAGTATAACATTGGGATCAAACACGGAGTACCGAAGAGGATTAACGCCCGAGGCACCCTCCTTAGAGTTAAAAGCCTTTAGAGCAAATTGCAGGCAATGGAAAGCTTCATGCGGAGGTGCATCATGTGCGATAGGTTGGTCCGTCCATCCGACCTTCGGTTCCTCTTCGCGCATCCGTTCTTCGATGGTCGTAGCAAAAATGCTTTTTCTCCAACCTCCACGTATCGCATACAATGCTTGCAAGATCTTCTGCGGCTCGTTAAACCAGAAGATATTCTTTCTTACAACCAGGCTTTCTGCAGTTTCGTAGCGCTGGCGCTCCCAGGCAACCTTCTCCCAGAGGCCCGGTAGAAGCGTGGCGTCTGTTAGAAATCTGCATGGTCCCTTCTCACCTAGAAAATAAGCATTTCATAACTAACAATTAAGCTGCCATTAGTCAGAAGAAAAGTACGTCAGGATAACAGTCAAGTCATTCATATACAGTCATTCATATACATTATAGAGACGATTCATGAGCACGACACACTTGGCCTTTCTCGACTCGCGAGACGAGAAAAGCCTCAAGTTAAGACTATTCCACAATTCAAGGTAAAAGCCCTTGTAATTTTGAAAAAGGTCTCGACAGTGCTTTTCTCGACTCGCGAGTCGAGAAAAGCACTATCGAGACACTAAGGTACATACTAAACATTACATACAAAATTTAGAATATTTTTTGCTAAATGCACTCATGCATTGTCATCACCATAAAATATGCGATCAATCGCCCTCGTTATCAGGTTGTTCTCCTCATCACACTCCTTCAACTTGGGGTAGTTGAGCAGCACATCAGCAACTAAAATGCTGAATCTGGCCTCAGCTAACATTGGAATCAAATCCCTCGTCAAACATTGTTTCGATTCAAACTGCTCAGGATCATATCGCGGCACAATTATAGCAATGTCAAAGTTGTGATAGCACTTGTAAGGGTTGTCATCAATGACTAGCATGTTGTGCTTATTGAAATCACTGTACTCCCTGTAAATTGTTTCTAGCGGCTTGATCATAATGCCTTTCCCTTTAGTTACTGCTTCATCGAGCCCACTCACATAGTCAACCTTTTCATTGCTTCAGAAAGACCTGAATTTAATAACAGAGAGGCTTAGCACCTCCAATACGTTGACAATATTTCTCTTTCCCATAGAGGATCATATGCATTTGAAAAGCCAATTCAGGAGGTAGTCTCAAGCCTTTATATACAATGAATAAACAACAAAATGTTGAATTAAGACAATAATATCAAGTGTTTTATTTTTACAGGTAACTAAGGAGATGACTGATGGTGGTGCAGACTTCGCGGTCGAATGTGTGCGAAATGTCCACCTGATGAAGGCTGCTGTAGAGTGTACTCATGATGTAAGTTCTTGGAAAGCATTATTTTAGCCACTTCTATTTAAGAAAATGGGAATTGGTTGATGCTGGGCTGGGGTAGAGCTGTACTTATAGGATTGGATGATTTCAGAAATGAGGTTTCTATCCATCCTGGTAATTTCCTGTATGGTCGAACATTGACTAGAACCATCTTTGGGAACTACAAGAGCAGCGACATCGATGATCTGGTGAAAAAGTACATGAATAAGGTTAGTGCTTACGGTCTTTGGTTCTTTTAGTATAATGTTTTTGCGAGAAGCGGCTAAACTGATTACTTACTGAATCTGCAGGAGCTGAATTTGGATGGTTTTATCACTCACAATTATGAGTTCTCTAGAATCAACGAGGCATTCCAATTGCTGATTGATGGACATTGTTTATGATGTGTATTAGAGTTTTAGAATTTCTTTTGTTGTTGAAGTATTGTTAAGGGTGTTATTCCTTGACATTCCTTTTAGAATGCTTTTGTATAATTTGGCTTTTATGTATTTACTAATAATGGTGTCCATCTTCTCCAACCCTTTCTTTAACCTTTGCTGATGTGGCAGACCAATGGGAAAAAATATAGGTACAAAAGTTTACATATGGAATACTTATGAATGTTCAACCCAAAAAGCATAAAAAATAATAGTAAAATAGTTGGAGCATCAGCAATTCATAAAAAAATTAATCAACGGTGTCACTTAGCAAGGGGATACCATGATAAAAATTTCAGATAGAAAAGATGCATGTATGTGTAGTGAATCTCAGGTAGGGATAAAATGGATGGCAACTTCCACAAGTCGAATAATGCCAGGACTTTGCGCGGCGACCTCAATAGAGGGGAGGAGCCATACCCCAGAAGACGGGATAAAATAGAGGAAACTTCAAGGTCTTAATAGATGGCACCTTCCACAAGTCGAATAAGGCCAGGACTTTGTGCGGCGACCTCAATAGAGGGGAGGAGCCAGACCCCAGAACCCAAAAAATTTCCTGAGATGGCCTTTCCTGGCAGCGGTCCTCCAAGAGGCCGTACGCTAATGCCCTCCCCCCGCGCCTTCCCGGAGCTCGATTTCCCTATCCTTCGTGCAAGTTCAGACAAATCCTAAATCGGTCCGAGAGAACTAGTCAAACCGTGAAGCGTCCTGCCGGCGACCATGTAGAAACCCAAGTGGTTTGTCAATTGGGCAGCACAGAGGCTCAGAAGTGGTGATTCGACTTCGCCATCTCGTCCAGAATGGAGAAATTACCCTAGGGAGCAAGTTACACGGTCAGTTTTACTAAACAAAAAAACACGAACAACCTACAAGGCAGTATTCCACAGGCACTGCTTAGAACAATTGACTACGAGAGTGTTGGAGATGAGCTCTGTTTGCGCTTCTTGTTGAAGGGGGGCTCTGATGGCCATGACACTTGGTCTCCAAGGTAATGTCGATGTTTTGAGTCCATTGGCAAAGCCGATTACAGTTCTGGAGAGGGGGACTTGCCCGTCCGTTGCTAGGGCCTTCAGGTAGAGGATTCTTGTAGGGAGCTACTTCAGTAAGGTTTTAAGGCTCCATCTCCTGGCATCAACACTTTCCCCCTATTTAATGACATGATGCAAGGTCTTGGTCAAATTTGACTTCGATATGGCCTTTGAAATGCAAATCATATCTGTTGCTAGGATCTTGAAGGGTTTAGGTTATTAAGGGGCCGAGTTTTGGTCGTTTGCACTTGGGGGTTTGTTGCGAAGTCAGGATATGGTGTGTTAGATCCCTAAAGCAGAATGAGATAGTTGCATTCAAATTTGGTAAGGTGTGGGAACAAATTTGGCTCAGATTGGATTTGGATTGATTGAAAAAACCAGGCTCAAAGTTAGCAGGAAATTTGGCCAGACAAACTGAACCTTTTTCGATGATTTTTGAAATGAATATCAGAGAAAGTTGTAAGAACATGTGGCAGAAAACTTGGATTGATTTGGAACTGGGATGAAGGATAAAATTGAGTTCAAATTGGATAAAAAAAATTGCGAGTGAATTGTCACTAAAACAACAGCAAGTTGTTTTTCGGATCGCGAGCTTATACGGGGTTTTTGCATGATTACAGTTGGCACATGTCTGAATAGGGCCTAGGATCATGTGCAAAAGGTAAAATTGCAGTTTTGATCACTAGAAGTATCTCCGTAATAACGGAGATACTTCTCAAGCTAACTTATTGCAGAGATACTTTTCGTGATCCAAACTACAATTTTATCTTTTGCACATGATCTTAGGCCCTATTTAGGCATATGCCAATTGTAGTCATGCAAATAACCCTCAAAAAGCTCGAGATCCAAAAAAAAAAAACTTGCTGACTTTTTACTAACAATTACGGACAGAAGTTTTTGATCCACTTTGAACTCAATTTTCTCCTTCATTCCAGTTCCAAACCAATCCAAGTTTTTTGTGCCATATGTTTTTACAACATTTCTTGATAATCATTCAAAAATCATCCAAAAATATTTAGTAAAGCTCGCGATATCATCATGTGAGTGTGCATACCACTTTTTATCTCAGGGAAGTGCACTGGCCAAATTTTTTACCAATTTTGAACCCGGATTTCTCAATAACTCTAGATCCGAATTGAGCCAAATTTATTCCTATATCTCACTACAACTGTTCTCCAACAGCTTCTTCAAAAATCATCTAATAAAGATCAGTACAACTCGAGATATTCATATCTGAGTGCAACTACCTCATTCTTCTTTAGGAATTCTAATGTAATTGATGCTCTTTTGCAAATTTTGCACAACGATTGGTTGTCTTAAGAAACTTAGAGATTCTAACACACCATATTTTGACTTTGCAACAACATCCCAAGTCCAAATGACCAAAACTCTGCCCGCGTAGTAACGTAAACCCTTCAAGAACCTAGCAATAGACATGATTTGCATTTGGAATGTCATATCCTAGTCAGATCGACCAGGACCTTGCACCATGTCATCTAGAGTGTTGATGCCAGAAGATGGACCTTTAAAACCATCGTGGAGTAGCTCCCCCCTAGAGTTTTCTATTGAAAGGCCCTTGCAACGGATGGGCAAGTCCCCCTCCCCAGAACTGTGAACTTGCTCTACCAATGGACTCAAAACGTCGGCATTACCCTGGGGACCAAGTTTCATGGCCATTAGAGCCCGCCTTCAACAGCAAGCGCAAATAGAGCTCAAGTCTAGCACAATCAATTGGTCTAGGCGGTGCCTGCGGAATACTGCCTTGTATGTCATCGTGTTTCATTGTTTAGCAAAACTGAGCGTGTAACTTGCTCCATAGGATAATTTCGCCATTCCAAATGAGATGGTCAAGTCGAATCACCATTCCGGAGCACGGGGGATGCAGTTAGAAGAAACCGTAGAAAACATATGAGTGTACGGGAGGGGGTTTTTTGGGGGCCAAAACTGTATGTATAATATGGAAAGGGGTATTTTTTTTGCTTGATTTTCGTATAGATATGACGGAAATATGGTAGGGGTATATGAAATATGAGGGATATTGTTTTAGAAAAATTCTGTATAAGGTATAATTTCTCTTGACCCTATGGACACACATGTCGTATAGACATTACATTTCCATAGCCTATGTACTGCCTAATCATCAAAGCACTTGGATTTCTACACAGTCTGAGGATGCTTTACGGTTTGACAAGTTCTCTTGGGCCGAATTGGATTTGTCTGAATCTGCACGAAGCACGGTCATGGAAAGGAGGATTCAACGGTCGAATGGGAAAACTGAGCTCCAAAAGGGGGGGCATTAAAATACGAGCTCCCTGAGGAGCACTGCCAGGAAAAGTTTTATCAGAAACGTTTTTGGGCACCATCTCCTAGGGTCTGGCCTCTCCTGTCTGTTGAAGTGGCCGCGCGAAGTTCTGGCCTTGTTTGACTTGCGGAAGGTGCTAGCTGTTTAAGTCCTTGAAGTCTCTTCTATTTTATTCTCTACCCAAGATTTGCTACACGTACATGCATTTTTTCGATCTGAAATTTTTATCATGACATCATCTTGGTAAATGGCACCCTTGATTAATCCTTTATGAATTGTGGGCGTTCCGTCTATTTACTGTTAATTTTTATGCACGAATTCATTAATTTGAGAAATTCAAGCTCTTTTGAGAATTTTGAGCTAGCTAGCTGGACTCCCGTGCTT
>JAANSK020267272.1:0-11907 GCA_011763485.2 Isoetes engelmannii
AGCCATCTAATATAAGTGTATCTTGAGTTATGCAAATCCCACTAAGTTTCTTAATTTACATAAGCAATTAGTACCCTCATAGATCATTAGAGTACATTACATAAAAAAAAAAAAAAAAAAAAAACTAATTAAGATTAAAAAATTAATTAATATCTTCATGCATTCATTTTTGTGCTTTTCCCCTCTTTTCCTTCTCGCTTACTTGCTTTTGTTAGCTTCTTTTTTGTCTGGTTCTGTCTTTGTGTCAAAGTTGGGGTTCTTTTTCCTTACAAACGGTGGGTCACTCCTACACCAAATGCCCTGCCCCTACCTTAGGAGTAGTGCTAGGATGTTTTTTGCATAGCTAGTCCCCCTCCCTTTAAGGGCTACAAGTTGTCTAACTTTAGGATTAAGGGGTCTTCTCTCTTGTTGGTCTTTTTGGGGTAGCGGTGCAAAATAGGCAAGGTGGTTTCATGGCCCCCACTTGGAGTGGAAGGTACGGTTATCGGACTAGCAGGGTCCAACAACCAAAAATGCGTGACCGAGGTTGTACGTCCGAAGCCAGATATTTGGCACGTAAGGCCGAGGCCAGCGCTGGCCAGGCCAGGTCGACGTATTGATAATTAGTTATCAGTAGTGGAGAAGTACTGATAACTAGTTATCAGTAGTGGACCAGTACTGATAATTAGTTATCCCTCCAGTATTGATAACTAATTATCAGTACTGGTGCAGTACTGATATCCAAAAAGAAAGGACTCTTGCATTACACACAAAAGTCTGATAATGAAAAAATTCGTATAGTGGTTCTATACGCCCCACCATTGGAGGTTCCTTTGTAAGTAAAGAAATGTTTTATGTGCAAAAAATGGGCACAAATAAAAAGAAAAATGACATAAAAAAAGAAGAACTTAAAAGAAGTTCCTTATGCACATCTGGAGTTGCTTTTTGTTATAATTGGATATTGTGCCAAGTGTCTCTACGGTCTTGGCCATCGTAATAATTTTTTTTTTATTACCCACATTGGACAAATATTTCAAAAGTAACACAAATGACTTATGTCATATATCATTTATACCATATGCCATAAGTAACATATATGTCACATAGTATATGTCTTGCCATTCATATGAAACATGTCATGAAAGGTATTATGACATAAAACATGACATCCCTTACATGTCACTATAACTAAGTTGGACAAATATTACAAAAGTAACACAAATAATATATGTTATAACTAAGTTGGACAAATATTACAAAAGTAACACAAATAACATATGTCATGTATCATTTATATCATATGTCATAAGTGACATGTGTCACATATAATCTGTTTTGTCATCCATATGAAACATGTCATGAAAGGTATTATGACATAGAACATATAAGACATCCCATACATGTAAAGGATGAAATATGTATACAGAAATAAATAGAGCATATATAGACACACACACACACACACACACACACACACACACACACACACATATGGGCATATGTCTCATGTGTCATAAGTCAAATATATATCACATGTCATAAGTCAGATATATGTTACTTGGTGTATGTAAGGTCGCATATTTAATATATTACATATCCAACATTATGGCATGGGACGCATATTACATGACATATATATCAGTTACGGCATATTATATATATGACATATGGTGACATATATAACATATCCTAGATACAAAACTAGAAAATAAGCATGACAGATTAGAGTCATTTCTTGCGCAACTTCTCCAGAATTTCTTTCTTAGCATTCATGTTTTCGCAGCTGTTGACACCAGACTTGCCTCCAATAGATACTCGTCTAACGTCTAAAAAAAAGGGGGGGGGGAGGGGGCGCTTGGAGGAGTGATGGCCAGCGGGTAGCAGTAGCAGCAGCTCTGAAGTATTTGCAAATGTCAGAAGCCAAGAGTGTAACTATATGCAAGCCCTAGATATAAAGCTCTAAAGTATTTGTGCATGTCAAAAGCCAAGGGATTTATTACATGCAAGCCCTAGACATAACTGGATCTAGACTTCACCTATGGAAATCTAGAAAGAAGCCCATGCCACATGTTTATAGAGGGAGGATTAATATCATCACTGTTTGTAGTACTGCTGTAATTACAACTTGGTGTTGTAGATATAGAAGCAAGAGATGAATGCAACATCAGAAGTCACTGTGGAAGCAACTGCTTGATCTCTCTCCTGATCTTTCAGAGCATTTCCATGGGGTTGTTCCATTCCAGTTTGCTTGAAATCCTTTTCTAGTTCTTTCATTGCTTGCATTTGTTTGTGGTCCTCCAAAGCAAATATGAGACTGGTGTTTTCCTAGTGAAATATTCTAGAGTCCATCAGCAACTTCTTAACTTTACCTTGTGTCAAAATAGTGCAGCAAATATAGAGAATCAAGTGGCTACAAGAAATGACGTGCATGGAGAAGATTGACTTAAAACTCTTAACTTGTAATAAAGAATCCTTTTGTATTGAAGGACAAAAGCGTTTAAGAAGTCTAAAGACGGTTTATTTCACTGCTCCAGAACAAATAAACCAATGGATTATAATTACAATAAGTAATGTAAATTTACCACAACTCTCGTATCTTGTGCATCCTTCCCAGCAACCTCCATATTATTTATAAACTTCTCATCTGGTATTATAGAAGCCTGCACAGGATTTCAAACTTTAATGTAAATTCAGAATCAAGAGTTTTTGAGAAGCTTGTGAGAAGTTTTGCACATATAGGATTTCAAACTTAAATGAGATTTTAGAATCCTGCTATTCATCCGCAACTTGGAATGATCTGGAACAGTACAGAAGGCCTTCTTGGCATGATCACTTGAGGTGAAGTTTACAGTTCCATTTCAAATCCTGTTGCAGGAGACGGGTTTCTTGCCCCTTCAAAGGGTTGCACTGGACCATCATATTATTTACTTTCAGAAGGTCGTTGGTATGGGGGATGCCCATTTGCCCAATCTTTCTTTAGCTGTAGCAATGGGCCCACAACACCTCAAAGCCTGCTGGAAGGACAAGCAAGCTCAGTGGTTCTCCCAATGGAATGTACAGGCACACAGATGCGTGCACGTACGAACAGAGAAGGAGCATGATCAATTCAGGAAGTACCTTGAGGCTTGCTTCCTTAGCAAAATATGGGATGGAGATGCACTAGCACATGTCAAGCTGGCACACTATAGGTAGCAGGTCAATCCCATGCTCATCCGAGGCCCACAACACTATTTGTGTACTCATTTGCCTATGAAGAGGCGGAGATTGATAGCTTCTATCCGAACAGATGCACATCGCCTCCGGATTCAGACCGGCCGATGGACTCGGGAGGCACACACGGATATGATATGTCAGTGTTGCCAACAGGGAATCATTGAAGATGAATGCCATACACTTCAGACTTTCCAGTATTCGATCATATCCGAGCACGGTATATTCTGTTAGTTGTGCCTGGCCAGCCATTGCATGAGCTATTGAACACATCGTCCGTGGGCTTGCTGGGCTCATATCTTCAAGAGGTGATGGATACACGGACTCAAATGTATCCGCCGATGCGGTATTAAATGGCACTATATTATTGTACAGTATGCCAGCATACTTATTACGTCCAAGGTTTTTCCCTCGAAAACCCTTCGAGGCGGGGTTTTTTTTAATCCTGATAGTAATCGGCTTGCTGCTCTCTTTGTTTAGGTCCCATAGGCCAATTGGTCTTCGTGGACGATAAAAAAATAAATTCTATTCTATTCTATTCTGACAGTAATCGGCTTGCTGCTCTTTTTGTTTAGGTCCCATAGGCCAATTGGCCTCCGTGGATAATAAAAATGATATCTTATCTTATCTATTTATGAGCCACTTTTGGGACACTATTATAAAGCCACATTGCAAGAATTTAGGATGCTTACAAACATGGTGGAATCCCATGGAAGAACAGAAAGCATCTCAGCACCATGCCTGGGTTTCGCCATAACTGCCACCATGAAGAATGATGTGGTCGCCAAAAAAGGGCTGGAAGAAAAGGAGGATGTAATGTCGGTGCCAAAAGAGAGGGCCGGGAAAGAGGGTTAGGGTTAGGGTTGATAGGCGGGAAGGTACAAAATGGGTTTTTTTAGGAAAGTAACAAAATATTGCTTGAGTCACTATGAATAAACAGGACAAAGCTATCTCATAGAACCCAATTGCAGTGACGAGTCCAAACCTTGTTAAATAAGATCATGCATTTATCAATCATATTCTCACATAGATATTGTGGCAAACTCTACAAGAGCTAATGTCAAAAAAATGCACCACCGGGAAGAAAAATTGTGAGTTTTATTCTTTACTGGTAAAAAACATTAGAGAGCTCTGTTTACATAACATATCACCAGCTATTCCCAAGAGCTAGCTCCCATAGACTAGCAGTCTGACTGAACCCTTCTCTTCTACTCTATTTCAATGGCATTCTTTTCCTACCTGCAACTCTTTCGTGTACATGTAAATATGTGGTATCTCAAGACGAGCATTGATGAGGAAGTCACCAATTTAAACAATATCATAGGTGGTCATGCACACATCCAATTTAAACAGTATTATAGTTATTTATAGTAGCCCAATCTGTGTATCAGATGCATCATGCATGTTGACATAACCCTGGATTATTCAAGTGCTTAGACAATAGCCATCTCCATATACTTGAACTTGTAGTTAAACACCTATAGATTGATTTGTAAATTTGAAGTCCAAATTGAATAATCTTTTTTTTTATTGTTGTCTTATGCACTGGCAATGCAGACATGCAAAATGCTTCATGTTTACAGCTAAACAAATTGGTCTCTTTAAGTTCAATTGAATCATGAGATTGAAAGCAATTCTTTTCTCCACTTAGTGGAACTTTTGATCCAACAGATGTGACACCACATTCCACTTGAACAATTAAATCAAGCATGGAATGAACGTCAGAGGGTTAGAATATGTTTTACGTGTTGGGATGTCCAAAATCCAGCATTTGATCTATTGATCACCCTTGCCATCTTCTTGTGCGATTCCAGGATGCACTTAGTCGATTCCATATTCTTAAGCATGGCAATCATCTCAAGGGTGACAATTTCTCAATAAATGAAGACCCTCTTTAGTGCAAGCATAAGGAGGAATTATGCAAAATAAGAGAAGCACAACTCCAAAAAAAGTGGGTAGTTTGTCGTGGAGGTACAACAATTATCCTAGACCAGTATCACAGTAATACATATATTTAGAGTTGGATTTGATTGTTCAGCCTTCGGGTCATGTTCTAGTTTCATCTGGGGTTATGACATATTGGTTTCCATGGACGTTACAAAATATATTTTATTCAAACTTCTATGTCTTTATTAGAACGTGGTGCATCTGTCTTTACTGTATCTTATGTTTTTATGTTTTTTAGGTCAATTTAAGGAGATAGACCTGAAGATTGTGTGAGAAAATCATTCGCCTTATCTTTCTTAAATAGCAATTTATGCTACTTGACTTTGTGAATCTCATGTTTTAGGTCATGCATCTTGAAAATAATGATTAACTCATATAACAAGTCCAAAATTTCTAGACATTAACGATCAACTCCTATAAGAAGTCTAAACTTTTCACTATTAAGACCCACATCATCATTAAACCCCATGTTCTTGGCAACAAGATATCAACGACAGAGGGTCGTACGTATACTCTACTTCCAATGTATAATGGTACACTGGATTTGGATCCTTTTAGACTAGATTTCTCTTCGTCAATGTTCTAGATTTATATATGCTTGGGACTTTACAAAGAATCCAATCGATCATCAGGGTTGCTCATATTGTTTTCCCATGTTCAAGTATGGAAGATAAAGGATGATGGAAAATCCACCAAAACAACTAAGATACACTCAATACTTCACCATTACCTTCATGGGGATTCCATAATTTATTTACAAGTTCTCATGTCCACTGTTCTAAAAGCTAAAGTTGATATGCCAAAAAGATTGCAGGGCAGTGACAAGAAATTGCACCGATAGCCAGCTTACTCCAAACTATGGAAAGGCAATGACAATACCAATGATCAAGTAAAAAATGTTAATCCTTGCCATAGCTATGATCAAATGGTAATAAATGTTAATCTTAATTAGTGTGATTTGGCTGGTGTTCAACTCACAGGTCACATGCATAACAACCTCTACATAGTGGTCATTTAACTCACAGGTCACATACATAACAACCTCTACATAGCACCATCAGCCATTCCATAAAATGTTTCATAACGCATTACTTGAACATACGAATAGAAGTAGATATATTAGATTTTTTAAGGTATAGGAAGACCAAGAGGCCAAAAACACACATAGTCTATAACTTTTAGCATTTAAATGACTCTTTGTGCCAATACCATTGTTCATTCTGCCCTCATATACCCACTACCATGAGATCTTCATTGTCTCAAATGCTTTACCTACATCATAATTAGCACTGACTTAATAGATCAATGGTATTAACAACTAGAGGCCAACCTTGGTCATACTACAAACATGTATATGTGTCATTGCAACTTTACATGATGAGCATTTCTTTACCGTAACAATCCCTTCAAATTTAGTGATAAATGTCTACAACTTGATGGATATGTACAATAGAATTGCTCGGGCGTTGTCACTAGTTAATATAATGAAAATTAAAGATTGAAACAATCCTATATTATAAAACCGTGGCGTCTGTCTGTCCCTCCGCCCCTATAGACGGTCCAGATTGTGCCACGTGGCATCATCAATCTATCAAGAATTGAAGGGGCACATATTAAAACATACTCTTTCGTCAACCCGGAATTCAAACATGTTTACTATGCCAGCATGTCGTCATTCTTTGCGGCTACGTAGAGAACACGCAAGAACGGCAAGAATGCTCGAAAGTTTCCAGGGCGGCATCAAAAACCGTACTGGTACAATCCAACTCCAACGAGCATGACGACGGTTCATCTGCCAGTGGAGCAATGTGTCTGCAAAAGCAGCATCATCGAAGGCTATGCTGTCAGATCTGCCATAGCCATAGCATGTCGTAAACTATGGCGGAATTGGAACGGAAACCCTAAAACAAAAATCCTAGCATTCTCTTATTCTGACACCTTAACCAGCTTCGGATCGTTCAATGCTTCCAGAGATAGCTTACTAACGGTATTGGCTCTTTATATTCTTCTGTCTAACGGTTTAAGTTTCTGGGGTTTTGCCTATTCTAGAAGCTTGGATTTGCTAGAATTTGATCCGATGCAGCACTTCTGATCCAATGGTTAAACTGGGTTTTGTCCAGAAAGTGGAATTCCTAAGAATCCTATCAAGATCACTCGTGGGTTCTGCCCGAAAACTGAATTTCTTACGAAGCTTATTAAGAATCAATATGGGTTCTATCAGAAATAGGAATTTCTAAGAATCCTATTTGTTCTATCCATTTCTCAATTGTGGATTCTGGGTTCTGTCCAGAAACAGGAATTTGTAAGAACTCAAGCACAAACACATTTTGGAGTTTCTCTCGGTCCCTCTGCTGCCTACATGATTGTTCATGCATACAGGTAAACCTCCTCCTTCTAAACTTCGGCAATTTTTATCATATTCATACAACCTCATTCTCTGCAGATCTTCTCAATTCCGTGCCGCCATAAACAGCCACCGAGCTCAAAGACAACGATTTTGAATTATTCGAGATATTTTTCTGCTCTAAACTTTTGGTTTCCAAGGTATTTCTTGATTGCAATTTTCCGCAAATTTCAACATCTATTGCTGTAGACCAAGATTCGTTGTTTTAGGACAGACCTCATAAAATTTTCTTTTGTAAGTTATAAATCCGTGATGGGCATGCTGCATTTCCTTCCTAAAAACGTAGGCTGCATCTTCTCGCTTCTTGAAGAGAACCCGTCACCTCTTTTTCATTTCAAATGTAATCTAGCAGTTGTCTGTTTGGACATCCTCCAAAAATCTTGCTCTAATATGTGTTCCGGCATATCATCACAAGCTTTTGTGATGTCTAGATCAGCAGAAGGAATTATGAAATACTATTCCCACCTTGATATTTAATATGTAGTCAAGTATTATGGTGGACAATGTGAACTCGAATGCAGAATGAGAGTTTTTGATGCCTGGTTAGTGAGATGATGTGTAATTTAGTGGCCTGTCTATAGCTATGCCCGTGCTCATTTGCATCAGATAATTGTTGAGCGTGGCCATGCAGCATCACTAGCATATTATCATCTGAGCAAAAGAATGAGTTTAAAAACACTGCCTTTTCTGCTGCAACTAGAGTTTCAAAATCCTGTTTTTTATTTTTGCGATGGAGCTGCTATGCTACAATTCCGTTTTTGTGCTTGACAACAAAGCACCAAGGTAAGATATATAACATGTTAAGTGATGCTTGCTATGGAACTGCTCTGCTACAATTCTCTTTTGTGCTTGACAGCAAAGCACAAACCATTGCGAAACATCATCTTCTGGGGCATTGCATTCTAAGAATGCACATTCAAATGCATTCTGAGTTTCATGGTTTGCATCCATGTATTTTAAGACGAACAGCAAATTTAGATGAGCAACAAGAATTACAATAACCTCCTTATGTCTAGCATGCCTTCAATTCCCTGTAAAACTATCATTTGTAAAGGAAACCTCTTCAATCTGTAATTTTTTGTAGATGCATATTCGTTTGTAGATTTTGAGCAGGATAAAGGCTTGATTTAAGCAGCCCTCTTTCTGTTGTTGCATATAATCTAAGCTGAACAAGTAATGCTAAATACAAACATATACCTTTCGTTTGATTTGTTCCCAGCTATAATATACCTTTCTTCTCTGGCTTGCTTGCAGACGTGAAGAATGTACACGGCAGAGAACCCTTCAGAAGTTCATAAGGTAATCCCTTATTGCATTTGTTTGTGCATGCTAATTAACATCTGTATCTAGGCAGAAAGATATTTCCAACACTATTATGCTTTTGAAAAAAATTACTTTTGCCCATGTAGTTTTGCATACAGAAATGCAAATGCAGTGTTTGATCTATTGGCTCATTATCGGGAAGGAGGTTTTGTATGTATACCAATATACACATGTTATAACATTAACATTACGTTCATTTTCAATGACAAACATTTTAAAACTCTAAGAACTAACAATTTGTTACATGTACAATTGTTGTTGTTTCAAAAACTGCATGGAATGGGACCTAAACAACAAGAAAGCTATAAAAATGCAGAGTAATACTAATGCTAATGGTATTTTACTATTTTTCAACTATTTTTTATATTCTCGATTTACAATCACAAGCACTGCCCACCGAAGGTGGGCAATTTTCTAGTTGTATACTAAAAACTGCAAGATATCTAGATAGTAATAAACTATTAACAAGCATAGTGAATAACCATATGAAAAAATTGTAGGATCTTCGCAAAAGTTAACATGGTTTAACACTAAAAAAAAAAAACTAGCTAAAAATATGTTCAAAATCATATATGATATTGACATCTACCATGTGAAAGCATCTGAAATTATAATATTGAAATTGTATATGTCAAACCCATCGCATATTAATGATGATTTCAAGAAACCACTGTAAAATCTAGAATGCACATTATCAAATACAATACGAACTAGCAGTGGTTTTGCAAAATCAATATATGCTTAAAACACATCTCCCAAACTAATGATGATTTTAAAAAACTATTGTATGATGTAAATTTGATGTAATTAAACATGATATGAACTAGCACTGATTTTGCAAAAACAGAGTACGCTCAAAAGCCATTTTACAAGCTAATGATAATTTCTAGAAACTGGTTTAAAATCTAGAATTATGTCAAAAAATATGATATGAACTACTAATAGTTTTACAAAATCATGAAGGACACATGGTTTTTGTTGACATTATGAATTGTTGTTTAAAAAAATACGCAAATACTGGTTTTTATGCTGATTTTATCAGTGCAAGTTCATTTTTGGGGGCCTTGTGAGAAGCTTTTTCATTATACCCGCATCAAAAATATTGCTAATGCTCTGAAATTCTAAATCCTAAACTGGAGGATATTACTAGAACCAATGCTAAATATTATAAGGATATTATTATCTAGAGGATATTACTAGGACCAGATCTTAGAAGGATATTATTAGAATGAGAGATATTATTAGAATAGAGAACCTCTGCGAACTTTTAGAATGAAAGATATTATTAGAATGGAGAACGATTGCTAGTTTCATAGAAAACTATTAAAATGAGAATATCAGTGCCTAAAATAAAAATTTAAGCCTAAAAAATCCAGCGTCTAAAATAACACTTTTAGCCTAAAGCCAAACCATTGGGAGCTTGCTTTTGAAAATACTATTGTAAAATGACTTTCTGGCGAAAATCTGGTGGATGTAAAAACTTTCCGGTGTCAAAAACCCAAAAAACCTTTGGTTATTTCATCTTGAAAAAATTCCAAAAACTTTTCTAGGGAAAAAAAACTAGAAATTATAGCCGCTAGATCACTAGATGCCCGTCAAAAATCCGATGGGTGTAAAAATTCTTCGGTGCCAAAACCCCAAAAAAACCTTTGGATATTTCATCTTAAAAAAATGCCAAAAACTTTCTACCACCGAAAAAAAAACTAGAAATTATAGATCACTAGATATACTAGCATATGCCTCAAGATGCCCAAAATTCGCCCTCTACCTAACGAATTGCCCTTAACAGGGGGCAATCCAAAAACAATACTTAAAATATAACAATGCTGAAGAAATTTGGGAAAATGAGGTGTTAAAAATTTGGGAAAATGAGGTGTTAAAACATTCAAACACAAAGTAGAAAATTAACTTTTACAAACTCGAAACTAGTAACCAAAGTCGAATGTCTTCAACGCAAACACAAAGTAGAAAATTAACTTTTACAAACATCAAACTAGTAACCAAAGTCAAATGTCTTCAACTCAAATGGCTATGAAAATAATTAGGGTCGTCTTAAAGATGCATTTTGAAAGGACCCATAAAATGTCATAAACCTATATAACTCAAATGTTTTAAATTACATTTTGGGAAGGGACTCGCAAGAAACACAGAAAACTTGCCCCAAAAACCTCGCACGATGAGGGTCCATCTGCTGGTAAGATCAAAAAAGTTGCCGCACAGCCGGAGTGAAGGAGGCATATAAATATGATGCGCGGGAAGCTTCAGGTTGCCAATCAATGTCAGCCCGAGAAACTTTAAAATCGTTACGGGCAAAGGAGTGGAGAGAATCCATGTGTGGTGTACAAATGCTGGGTCGTCATATCCACCTCAGTGGGCTCAACAGAGCAAAAGGAAAACCTGCTTCACAAATAGGGCAAGCAAGAGGCATATTGACAAAAAAGTAATATGCAAGAGGCGAATGCAAAAGGAAGTGAGAACTGGTGCGGTGCTCCTACTGAGTGATGAAGAGGTATTAAAAGGGAAAAGACTCTGAAATAGGGACTGGATGAGATGAACATGCAAATTTAGGGCCAAAACCAATCGTGGGAAATGTGGCAGATGAAAAAAGCTGAGCATGGAGTGGTCAGGATCGAAGTGGAGAAAAATGGGGATCGAGGTGCACCTGGGAGGTCCAGGAATGGGCAGTGTGAGTTGTAGCTCCCTGAAAAAAGAAAAAGAAAAATCGGCAAAAAAATGGTCTGGAGGCAGCGATTGAGGGCACGCTCAGAACTTTGATCTCAAATAAAAAATGTGAGCAAGAGTGAGAGCCCAGAAATGCTTGAGCCAGAGATGGGTCTGCACAGAAAGAGCTGGAACCACGAACCTGGACAAGCCATTGAACAAGAATCTCAACGGTTGTGCAAGAGATGGGTCGTAGGCAGTGATGAAGAGGCTGGCACAGAGGTGGAATCTGAACCAAAGATTGAGCAGAAGTATTACTGATGAACCTCTGGGCTGCTTCGGTTTCATGTGCCTCTATGGACAACATTAAACCAAAATCCACA
>JAANSK020267283.1:0-11905 GCA_011763485.2 Isoetes engelmannii
ATGTTCCTGGTTCCTTTCCAGGTAAACCAGAGGCTTTGCGTGCCCCTTTTTGGATCTCCATTGAGGATTTCCCTCCAACAATCAGGAACCAAATGTTGAAGATGCTGCCTGATAGGGGGAAAGGAGTCCCATGGGAACCCGACCCACAATGGATATTTGCTGATGGAGACATCAAAGGAAAGAACCTGCAAGGATTTTCAAGTGGTTTAATGAAGCTGTGGAAAGAATCCAAACCCCTCCTGCCTAAGATCACCCATCTGGTGCCACCCGAGCAGTTTCACTTACAGCCATTGTTTCACAATCCTTTGATTTGCCACGAGGAGATCCCTTTGGGTGAAGACTCTTGTAAAGTAGGTTGGAGATGGTTACATAAGCAGGGGTTTAGACTGGTTGGAGACCTACATGATATCATAAGAGATACTAGACAGGAAACTACCCAACCTTTGACTCTGAAGTATAGCCCCTGCCCCAGGAAGCGCATCATGACTGATATAGAGGTCTTGATTCAAGCAGTAGCAAAAGGATGGCGGACAGTAGCACTTTATAATGAGCAAAGTGACTGGTACCTAGCAGATAGTGTAAACAATACAAGAGAAGTTTGGGGAAAGGATGTGAGAAATGATAATCAGGGCTTCAGATTCCCCCTAGACGAGGATGGCAAAAGCACCTTGCACACCGCCCCTGAACCTCAGCAAATGCCAAGCCAGAATTGTGTCAGGGCCAGAATTTTGGATATTAAAAACAAAGTGGCTATTGTAGATCCAGAACTTAAAAAAGGAGACAAAGTAAACATATGCTTGTTTGGGAACAAGGTCTGCAGTAAGCTGGAATGGGACCCGAAACAATGGAGTTGGATTCAGGAGGAGGGGGAGGGGCAGCAACAGAATTCTTTGATACACTCCCAAGTTAGGCAAAAACATTCTAGCAATAAGGAACCGCCAAGTGTCTAAGTTGTTTGGGAAAATAAGAGAATTTGGTGCCACCACATCAAATCAGAAGACTGACTACTTGAACAGAACATGGAGAAATGGATGGCATGCAAAAGTTAGATTCAGAATACGGCTACTGGGGAACAATAGTGCAATACCCATGATATATAGACCAGTGAAGAAAGGATATGATTGTGCTTGGTATAAAACCCCTGCTGATCAAAGACACGTATTTTGGGATTGTCCCCAAGCTCAACAAATGTGGCAAAAGGGTCTGACTATTATCCACCACCTGTTTAAGCCAGAAGTGGGGCAGGGAATTACATGGCAAATTGTGGTCTTGGGAGCTCCAGAACAGATGAACATGGATTTGAATAGAACCACTCAACAAGAGAAGAAAGGCTGGACATGGGAAGGAACAGGGACGACCATATGGACTGATTTGAATCAGGAAAGATACACAATAGTTAATATCAGGAATACTGAAATTTGGAGCACAATGGGCAATATGGAGGAGGTATACCTTTAAATATCACGAGAGCTCAAATATGCCTTTCAATGTTGCTCTTATTGAACTCTGGACACATCTAATCATTGTTGGCTCCACACAATATGAATGGATTTTAGCAAGAGGAACGAATGCAGAAAGAAGCAAGAAGAAAGCCTTAGCATGGGCGAGAAAATGGCAGCCATTATTTGTCTCTATCTCGGATGAGGAAGCTCCTGGAAGTGGACTCCCCCAAGGTGGTTGTTTGTATAATTGAAGGTGATGGAAAAAGGAAGATAGGCAGGTAGGCTAAGCAGACAAGTGAGGGTGCAGCCCCGGAAACTTGAAAGGCATGGAGTTGGAAAGCAAGACAAAAACTGGTCAAGAAGATAGAAGCAAAAGGAAAAAAGATCTGGATATGAACTATAACTGATAGGCGATTGAATGAGGGCATGGCTGACTGCTACTCTATCCTGTAAAATCCCCCAGAGCATGATTGGAGGCGGAAAGCCCCACCTCTGATCCCCTTGTCTCGATCTTTCCCTTTTTTATATTCTCTTTCGTCCTTTTATGGCCTGTTAGGGATGCATGTTAGGATGGATGGGAAAAGGCTGCATGCATGGGCATGCATGTGCATGAAGCTAGGGCTGATGGTGCTTGCATGACCTCGGGTTGCATGTAGGTGCATGTGATTGCATGGCCTTTAGATGTTTCATGGTCTAAATATATGGAGGACACGTGTCTGGTTGTAGATCCCTGAAAGATAGTATATAAGAGACGCCCCATAGTGGACCTTATAGCCATATTGTTGTCAAAGGGGGGATTGTTGGTCATGGTCTTTGGTTAGGAAGTTGGAGGTCGTGAGTTCGAGTCTGTCTTATGGTTGTGCTAGAAGGTCTTAAGTGTTAAAGTATGTTTGTGGTACATAGGTCTTGCATTTGCATATAGGGCTGCCTTGATAAAGTGATGTTGCTTATTGATCCATCTACTTCTGTCCTCGTTAACTTTTCAGGATAGGCAAAGGAACGCTATGGAGAAAGGCAAGGTGGTTGCGCAACCCCCACTTTAGGGAGAAAAAAATTCGCATAGTGGTTTTGCGGCACCACCGGAAGAAGGCGTGATGGGGTAAGAGTAAGAGGGTGAGTTTGTTTTTCGTTTTGAAAAAAGCAAATAAGCAAAATGCAAAAAGCAATAGTAGTCAAGTTATTAAGTATAAGGTCCAAGCTCCAAGTTAATTAAGCAAGCTAGTTTCGAAGCGCTAATATTTGGCAATTTTGTTATCACAAGGTTTTTTGGGATATTGTTGGCTGGGGCTTGTGGCCCATGGGTCTTTTGTGTCCTTCTTGCAGCATAATTTTGTAGGGGTACTTGGATATGGTTAGACTTCGGCAAGCCGCGCACACCAGCTGGTCGGAGGGATGGGACGTCCTCTCACCTTGTTACCCTCCCCTTTTAGGTCAGTGGTTACGACCCTTGGAGTCAAGTTGGCTCGCCTTGTTTCTTTGCCGTTTGTTGCCCCCCCTCCCCCTTCCCCCCTTTTTCAAATCCCCTCAGCTTGTTTTAGATGTCCCCTCTTCTCGAGGGAGATGGAAAAAGAGGGGGGGCCTCGCCCCAAATTATAATATTATATTAAAAATAAAAAAAAAGTAAAAAGTAAAAAATGGAAAAAAGAAAGAAAAAAGGCCTTTTTGGTATAATTTTTTACTTTGTTTGTGTTTTGGCTTCCTCCCCTTCTTATTTTTACCCTATCTCCTTTCGATGTTTAGTTTAGTGGTTTATCCTGGTGGTGTTTTCTGTTGAGGGGGAAGTCCCACTTCCTCTGGCCTTCCGAGGCCTTTTGGGATCAATTAGGGTCCGAATTGGTGTCAAGAGTATGATTAAAATAAATTTGATCCCACAAGAGTACTTAGAATAGCTAGTTCCCAGGTGGATGTCGGTTTGGTCTTGAGGATGTTGAGTTGGTTTTGAGGCTGTTGAGAGTGCTTTCTTTGTGATTCCTTCCTGTCTTATGTCTTCCTTTTTGCTTTGCTCTTGTGCTGGATATGAGTGGTGATGTTGGTCATGAGATATGTTCTGAGGCATGAACTGTTTTGTGATGGAGTTTTGTTATCGTTGAGGAGTTTGGTATGTTGGAGTAGTTGTTAGTTAGGATGTAGTCAGTTTGTCTTCTTGGATGTGTTGGCTTTGTATCAGATTTATTTTTGCCCTTCCTCTTGGTGGAGTTGAGATATGTTTTGGAAATATGTTTTGGAGTGGATTTGAGTTATGTTTTGGGGATATGTTTTGGAGTCGGTCCTCCACCTGGGCCTATGCTATCTTAGTGCTTTGTTTTGTGGGTTCTTTTATGAAAAACCACTGTAAGCTTCATTGTCGAACCAAATCTTCAAAGAAATTTGTTTTTGAGCATGGATCTGGTTATTCTGAGGATGATTGCGATGCTCATGAGGGCTATTCTACTCTGCTTTGCTTTGTAAAAATTCTATTTGGACCTCATACAGGAGAATGATCAATTTTATTTCTAGCAACAACATCTAGGCACGAAGAGGACCAAGTAAATTCTGAGTTTGCCTAGAACAAACCACTCAATGGGTAATATTGACAATCGTGCATGGAATTGCCTTCCATCATTTGAAGATGACATGTGGCATCAGTTTTACAAAATGAAGAGAGGCTCATTCGAGAAATTGGTAGGTCATACTAGATTAGACCATGTTAGAAAGCCAGACTTCCTATAGACCCTAGGAAAGCTATACCTATGGTGCTTTACTTTCTTGCTCATGGTGCCTTTACATGTTGGGCAAAGAATTTATGTTGGAAAAGCCATTATTCTGAAATATTTTGAGAAGGTTACATTAGCTTTGGCTTCCAACACCATGTTTTACAAAATATTCACTGCCTTACCCTCGGGCCAGAGACTACTTGATATTATATAGGGATTTGAAGAAGATGCCATAGATCTATCTAATATTTTTGTTGATGTTGATGGTTCTCGCATATTCTTGTACAAGAACCACGGAAAAGAAAAAAAGAAAACAAAGAAGAGGACTACTACAACAGAGATAAGAGCATGCTTGATGCAACATGCAATAACTCATTCTAGAATGTTTATAATGTTTGTGTAAATACAATAGGCTCTGCGCATGATACTAAACAGTTCAAAAAGAAAGAGTCTTTTGTATGAGGGGCTTGGAGACAGATTCTGCAGCAACCTATGGTTAAGTTGAGTGGTAAGAAAATTAACAAGAGAGGTGAGATTCTTGATCAAAATGTGACAGTCAATAAAGCTTTTAGGTGGTTCAACTTATCTGAGTAGAATGTTTCTCATAATGTCTTCCATGCTCGTGGAGCCAAGGCTCACTCTTTGGCCCATGCTCATGTGGTAGCTTCTATGCTGGAGCTCTTGAACCTCAGCATATTCAACAGTCATAGAAGAAGAAGCAGATGAAGCAACTATTGCCATAGAACTTAAGCTTGAAGATGGTTTGACTGGGAAATGCCTCCTGGCTTGCATGCGCGCATGGCATGCATGGTCAAGGTGATGGCCTGCATGCGCGCATGGTATGCATGGCTAGCTATAAGATGCTCGGGGGAGAGCTCAAAGGGCATTCAGTATTCATGCAGAGCTCGTGGTTGGGTGGCGAGTATAGCTAGCACGTCACGTGTGTGTTTCAGTTAATTGGTATGCTCACAAATCGAGGTGCAATGAAGAATTTGAAAAGACTAGGGTACAATCTTTTTTGCAAATTAATTTTAGACAAAGGTATATTACATTATCGTATTGGAAAATTTATAGGTCGATTAAGTGTCACAATCTTTGTCCAATTAAGAAAATGCAATCATTGACATGGGAATAACATCCAAGAACAAACAATAGCTTTCAGAACTAACTAGTAGAAGAACAAAAAAAGTAGTTGTACCTTAGATCTAGAAGTAGGTTGTCTGTTTTGCAGCAGCAAGCTTGACAATCTCAAAAAGAGTGTCTTTTATCACCTAATAAGTTGAATTTTTTCCCTCTATTTTGATTCCGATAAAGTCTGTTCTTATGGGATATTTCAAGTTTTTTGAACATTGTTCTTGATAGCGGGATTTAGGGTTTCCGCATCCCATTTTAGGTCGGATTCTATAAGAAATCTGTTGATTATGTCCTTGCCCTATTGTTAACCCAAAACCTAACACCTAGATCAACCTCAGTTGATTCTACATGGTTAGAATCTCCATATCACTTAAGGTGATCAGTCTGTGCAAGAAAATCCTCTTTCCAGGGATTTTAGCATGTGTTCTTGCCCCACGGGTCCTTCAACACGACAAAAGCCACGACTTTACGGACCTGCAACCACGACTTTTTACACGGGCCTGGCTACGAATTTTTCCACACGGCTCAGCACGTTTTTTTTTTTTTTTTTTTTTTTTTTGCCACGACTTTTTACATGGATTTGTGGCCACGGAGTTTTGCCACGGCATTTTGCACGGGAACACCGGCAACAATTCACACGGCTCCTTCCACGGCACGAACCACGGTTCTTGCCACAGATTTTTACACGGGATTTGTGGCCACGGATTTTTGCAATAGTGTGGCAAGTGATCAAAAGTACATTTGGAGCTCAGGATCTGTACTTGATTTTGCAAAAATATAGTTACGAACAACAAAAAACAGAATGCTCAAATTTGCAACTCGAGTTTGGAGTGGCAACTTGTCAAAAAACATTTTGGGACAAAAGGCAATTTTTTGTAGAATATTTTGCGTTGAAAAAACATAAGAATTTGTATCAGAATCAGATTTTCAAACTTGGCAATCAATTCTTATTTTGATATATATGAAGGTATAAATATCATGATAATATCAGATAAGAATAATGCAATACTTTAGGAATGATAAAAGGTCAATCATAGGTCATCAAATAATTTCAGAATGTAAATTCAACTAGATCTTCGCAAATCCAGTTGAGGAAAGATCAGGGACTTCAAGTACTCTTCCGATCATGCTCAGCATTGGTCAATGAAGTGTATGAGTGCTTCTGAGCCTTCAAGAGTCGAAATTGATGTTACCATTTTTATACTTGCACATCTGGTGGTTCCATTGATTTAGGAGATGTTTATGGCATCATTAGCATCAGCCAGGGCGGTAGATCAGATTTATCAAGATTTCAGAGGCAATGCAGGAGGGGAAATCAGATGTAGCAAGATTTTAGGGGCAATTCAGGGTGGGAAGGCATGATTCAAGGGGGATTTTCAGCTTTTTAAGTTCATGGGTCTGCCGTCGTGAATTGCTTGGAGTATTTTTTTCGTATTTCCTTTGTATTACCCATGTATTTCATAGCAAGGGGTATAAAAACAAAAGTAATTAGAATTTTTACCGAAATGCCATCATCACAAAAACCTTCACAATTTTCCCATAATATGGAAACCTCCCAAGTTTATGAGAAAATTAGGGAGGTTTCTATATTTTGGGAGTCCAACCCCAATTGGATGGAGATATTTGTGCCCATCGATAAGGTGCAGTTGTTGTGCATTAAATATTTCATAAAAACAAGTCAAAATTCAAGAATGCAAGTGAATCGAAACCACACCATGCATTTTATGCCTAGATTTTTATCCACGTGGTGCTGTAACTGTTACTTGTCAGCAGCAGTGTTGTGTAAGGGTGGCGGATTCATCAGACTCGTGACTCTGCCAGCTTTATGGAAAACACAATACAATCCACATTTTTGGACTCATCTTAAGAAAATGGAAACTACGCCTTTTTATTCATCTTAACAGATCTAAAAACAGTTCAAATCCTCAACAGGCTGGTTCTAAATCCAATATGCTATAACATTATATAATATTAACATATAAGATTAAAGATATAAGCATTCTTCCAAAACATTCTGTCTGCAACAAAACTCAAAGTTACAATTGCCAATGTTATTCTGTACATCCTTAGGCTCTGCAGAACACTGCATCTTCATTTCTGTACGAACAACAAAACAGAGTAATGAAGGACAGAACAAAATGAGCAGAAGAACAAAAAAGACATAATAACATACGAAGACAGAATATACAAACGCAGCACAGAGCAAAATGAGCAAAAGCACAAGACTGACAGAATAAAAAGGCACAGAAACATACATAGAAATTTTAACATCCAAACAAAAAAAAAAAGAGATAGATCGATCACCATGGACATTTGCCGCCGGTATGAACAGTGATCTTGCAAGACTGAGCGATGGGAAGGATAACGTCGAGAGGGGTGCGGCCGGGGTATTCAGGAGTGCACACACATTGAGGGCTGGCGACATTGCGGAGGGCTTGGCAGCATTCCGGCGAGGGCTCTCGCAAGCCCATTGAAGAATAACATACAGTCAGTTGGTTTTGGTTGCACAGAGGCGAGTTCCGGCTTTGGCCATTCGCCACTTCCAAAAGATTTTGCATAACAAACAGAGCTGCCACTACCACGAAAAATCCCTTCTTCGCCATAGCTACCACGAAAAATCCCTTCTTCGCCATAGCTATAGCCATTTCTCTTCATGCCTAACCACTCAACGTGCATATAAAGGACGCTCCTCTTTCAGAGTCCCCAGTGGAAATTGGCTCTTGCACCTTATTACCCGTGACTTGTATGGTCCCATGGTCCACCTCTAGGTCACTGCCAAAAAAATCCACATGTCCAAAATCTCCAAGTTCTCTTGAGATCAGAGTAAGGTCGACCTCAACTCCAAAAAAGCACCGTTCCCATGGACATCTAAACTGATTGTTGTTTTTTGGACATCTAAAGTGATTGTTGTTTTTTGGCTTCTTAGAACAATTTGACACCAAAAGGAAAAGCCTATTCACACACACACACGAGACAAAATTTGTCCCACAAAGAAGACAAATGCAGGTCTTCATCTCGACATCTAGAAATGGCAAGATGATTCTTGAATTTCATGTCCCAAACCTGAATCCCTCCAAGTCACGGTTGATGGGAACACTGGATGTGTTTTTCTGACATCCAAAAAACCTGGAGGTTTTGTGCCCATGGGAAACCGCCCTAAGGGTGCTTCCCTATGAAACTGGAGATCTTGCAAGGTCCAAAACCTGAGCGCTCAGAAATGCTAAGAGATTAAATCTTTTAAACCTCAGCTCCTCAACGTGAGATCTTTACGGACACACGCCAAACAATGGTCTCGCCTCAAGCAAACCTCCAGGTTTGAGGTCCATGGGAAACCGATCTAAGGCCAACATGCCATGGATATTTTGTCGTTATGACATGACCTTGTCCGAGTATATAGAACACTTGCTAAGCACAATCCCATATGAACAACTGCTACACCCATGTCAAACAAGTCTCCCGGCCTCAGAAGGGTGACAATAGACTTATACTTGTTATGGATCGTGGCTGGATCATAATCATTGGAGATTCTATGAGATGGAATCACCAATCGCATCGGCACATCAAGGGTAACTTTATTTTCACCGGCCTCAGACGAACCAGCTCACACCTACTGCCATTTCTTTAGCATGTCAAAATGCCAAAGTTAAAGGAGAACATTTCATGCAAGCTTTTATTGGTGACATGGGATGCTTGTTAATTGATTCTTATTTGTGGAAGTCTTGGCATCTGATATTGTTTTCTTATGTCATTGAGTCTCTTTAGCGTTAATATGTGTAGCATTTCCTTTCATGTCATATAGATGAACATGATTATACGCTCAAGACATTGTAGCTTCTAACCATGTTTAGTTTTACATAGACAATCAATAGCCCAAGTGCCATCTTCTTCTTTCTTTCTTTTTTTCTTTGAAGGACGCGAGCCTTTATTATCTAGAGAAAGTTACAAACAAAGTATAATGCGGACTAAAAACCCAATGGAGAAAATGTCCACCAGAGCAAATCCACCCCTCTCAAATACAACATCTAAACAGTGCGAAGAGTACACAAAAGCTCATGAGTAAGTGTGAATCTGAAGATAGTGCTCCCAAAATATGGCTCTTTACCTCATTAGCAGTTGCTGAGCACCTGAATGCCCAAGCGCTATCTTGTCTTATATACCTAATTTGAAGATAGTTACGATATGACTATTTTGTAGATCTTGAGAGGCATCTGAGCTAGAGCGTTAAGTATGTGTTCAATACAGATTCTCCACACTCTTAAGCTATGTCGCTAAAAGTTGTTCCACATTCTTGAATTGCTTTTAACAATTGTTGACTGGATTTTCTCGCTTTACGACAAACATTCACTGTGCAAAGAATGATAGAAATAAAAATATGGGTAAGAAAGACGACAAAATGACTTAGGATAACACCAATTTTATGGAAGAAAGATTTATAAAGAAAAAAAAAAGTGCTATATAATGTCACCTCGAGCACAACCTAACATGGAGGAGCTTTCACCCTTCTACTACAAACTTCCCACCATCCATCATCAAGCCCCATCCTGTGATCCTAAGAAGAAAGGAGGAGAAGATAGCTCTTCTCAACTTTATAAACCTTTTGATATACCCTCCCCCCCCCCCCCCCGCCCCCGCGGCCAAAGTGCCCAAATGCTTGTCAAGTATAGAATGGGACGAAGTAATTTAATATCAATGTTACCTTCTCATGTCATTACACCCACGATGGCATTACCACTGGATTAAGCCACAGAGTCTAAAGTTTTAAACATGAGGATTGCTAACAAAGTTTTCCAAGCTATAACTCACCTTACAAATATGATGATGGAGTGATGCAGCATTTAGCATAACAACTACCGATGGCCTAGATGTTAACATTGCTTGCATAATGAAAAAAATAATGTAGCATAACTTCTCTTCTTCCTATAACAGTAACATTCACAAACAACCTACTAGTTGGACACAACAGTCAACTTTGCAAAAGAAAAATAGTCACGCTATATCACATTAAGTCCTCCATTGAAAACTCCATTGTCTATAAGACGAAAAATGAATCCAATATGACTCCCCATGCCACTCTATTTTAAAGGTAACACAAAGTGCAACACAATAAATATTAAGTCATCTACATGAACTACATTTTTTTTTCATTCATTTTTTGTGGACATTAGGTGCTGAGAAGAACATAACCAGAAAGCCAGATCAAGTTCGAATAAATTCTTTGCATACCGTCCAAGTCTGCGGCTCTGCCATTGGCCATATGCTGCAAGCCCTGGGCAACATCTTCCTATGTTATTTCCAGTGCGAGACCATCTTGGGAGGGTATTCCTACTCGTGCCCCCTGAAGATCATAGAGTTGATGCAAGTATTTCCCCCACTTATCAGAAATGATGTTCCTTGTATGTTGTACTAGCTTTCTAAGTATCAAGTCCCAAAATGTTCCGGGATGGCTGTCCAGGGGATAAAACGTTTCCCTCTGATGCCTCACGATGTACCGGGCTTTCTTTGCTTTCAGAAAAGCGTGGTATTGTGTGGTCATGTGAGGGTGCAAAGCTGGATCCATGACCTGGCGAAGCCAACTTTTGAGGTCCTTACATTCAGCAACAAACCACTGGTTACGTGGGAAGGTTGTGGTACCTAGAATCCGTCGCGGGTGTCTTCTCCAAAACACCTTTCTGTGGTCGTCCAAAGTACTTCAATCAACTGGCTTGTCTGTTGCTCTAGCATGGGGGTCTGCAAAATTCCTGCCAAGTCATTTGTGAGCATCTTGGCGTAAGCCTCTTCCTGCTCATAATCCAGGCGCAGCCGAGGTATGTGAGGAGGAGAATTGCTCCACTGCTTTCATGAAAAATAAAATTAAAAATGTATTAGCTTTTGGGGAAATGTTGCTTTATTGCTTTCATGAAGAAAATTTGTATTAGCATATGGAGACCTATGCAATGCCAAAAAAATGGTATGACCTAAAAAAATGCTCCCTCTCCCTCTCCAAATAGAAAGAGGTCTGACACCAGAAGCATTAGCACAAGGCCATAGAAGGCTAACCTGCGGTTCGAAAGCCGAGGCGCGTCAGCGATGTCCAGGCTTAGGTTAACACTGGAGCGGGAGCCGCTACCATTGCTTGCTCCCAGTTCATCATCAGAGTGCATTTGGATAAGTGAAGGTTAAGAGATCGTGTGGGCGGCCCCCTAACCTATAGTGGGAGCAGATTGCTTGATGATCATGTAGAACCACAAGAAAGAAAGCAATGAACTTTGAGCATTCGCATTGTCAGACTGCCAAAAAAGGAGAAAGAGAATACAAAGGAACTAGTGGAAAACTTCTTGAGAAATGATATGGTGGTAGACAAAGTACAGATACCAGCGGCATTTCGGATTGGTAAAAACAACATGGGCACACGCCATATTTTAGTGAAACTCACAAACCGAGATGCTTTGAAGTAGAAGCATACTCTTAAAGGGAAGTTTATATGGGTGAATGATGATCTGACAAAGGAACAAATGCAAGAGAATGTTAGAGCAAAAGCTCTAACCTCGCAAGAAGGATGAGAAACCGATAAACCAAGCCCCAATCTACCAGATCTGGACAATGCACAAGACAAAGAAACATAATCTCCATCAATAGCTCAAGCAAAAATATCTCCGG
>JAANSK020267294.1:0-11903 GCA_011763485.2 Isoetes engelmannii
GTGCTTGAGCCATTGGGAAGGGGGATTTCCTGGGCTTATACGATGGGAGCATCGTATAGCGTCAGGGAGCGTCACAGCTACGCTTGGCATCCGGTGCCCGACCTTCTAGGAAGCATGCCACGTGTTGTCTGTTGTGGAAGAAGCATGGAGGAATGTGTGTCCGTGTTGTTTGGAGCTCGATGGCTAGCAGTGGCGCCTCTATTGAAGCAAGCACATGTATTTGTAAGTCTTCTTCCATGCTCAAAAGGTTAGCTCGAGTTAGTAGGTCAGGGGTGGGCATCCCTGGTCTCTTGATGAGGAGGGCAGACCTCCAGAAAGTAGCAGCGCTGCTGCTGCTAGAGGCAGGGAAAATTCGTTGATTTGTGTTGTGGATAGGGATCCGTTGGCTTCTGGTTGCATGCCTGATTGTCCTTCTGTAGCCTATTATCCCATTTTCCACCGCAGTACTTTTATTGAAGTTCCTTCTGAGAGCCTGCATCTCTCTCCGGAAAGAGCTGCACATAATCTCAAAGTGCTTGCTGAAGCGTGTAATGTTAGTATGCAAGCAAGGAAGTGAGGCAGACCAAAGAAAGATGTTGGAGTTGTGATTCAGGAGTAGAATGATAGAGATGAGGTGAAGAAAAGGAGAAAGCTTGAAAAAGATGAGAGAAAAAATGCCAGGCAGGCAGAGAAGGAGAACATGCAAAGAGAGAAGGAGAACAGACAACGAGAAAGGAGGAAAGCACGTGAGAAACTGAAGAAAGAGAAGGATGAGAAGAAAGCAATGGAAAAGGAACAGAGAGAGATGAGGAAGAATTTGCAGAGGAAAGAGAAAGAAAGGAGTGAGAGGAGTAATGTGTTGGACGTTAGTGTGACCGTGACAATCAATGGCTCTGATATCATGGAAGATCATTATGTGAGAGTGTGCAAATTTCTAGATTCAGAATGCTTGGCAGGCAAGGTGGCTATTGAGCGTGGCTCTAAGTTAGATCACTTGCATTTGCAGTGGGTCTTTCATCTGCCCTCCACCACGCCTGCAGCCGTGAATGTCCGTCTGAAGCAAGCTCTAGACTGGACGAACCATCGTCTGCCCGGAGGAGTTATCATGTGTAAGGCGTTAAAAGATACGCGCCTGCATTGCTTCGAAGGCATGCTAGAATATTGTTTGAAGGACATAGGGAAACTCCATTTCAAAAGTCACATGAAATATGTCATTGCAGACCAGCTAGAACGTGGCAAGAATTTGTATGCACTATACGGTGTTGGCGAGATTAGGAATTTGTTTGGGCGTGCTGCCCACTTCGTTCATTACCATGGCAGGCGGCAAAGAACTCCTAGCTTATGTTACACTGTTGCACATATGCTATGAACAAGGAAATTCATCTTATCGAGCTCTTGGGTTCTCCTTTGGAACTCATCTCATATCAGTTATTACAGAGTTGATGCAGCATGGAGATTGACTTTAGACCCCATGCACGCCTCTAACAAGGATGTCAGATGCGTGATTTATGGCTTGCCCCCTGGTGAGGAGCCTATAGAGAAGGTGGGCAAGAGATGATATCGTTTCTAAGACGATGTATTGGCTTGCAAAGAATTGGACATGCTTGATGCAATGCTTGAAGAAGAGACTAGCAGCAGCGCTGAAGGTGACGATGCAATGGACATTGTAGATTATCCAAATGATGAGGAATACCGTGAGGAAACACCAGCTTTCATTCCTCCTCTGGATCCCAGCAGCCTGCCTTGCTTTGAAGACTACATCCCCTTGGACATAGAAGACCATGCATTTCAGATTAGATAGTATGCATTGTAGGAGTGATATTCTTTCTGCTGTAATAGCGAGCTAAGGAATTGTTATCTATTTTTGCAGGCCCAGAAGTGCAAGGTGCGGCCCAGGAGGATGTGGAGGAGACCAGCCCACCATCACCATTCTCCACTTTTATTTGTTTGGATGCAGATAATGTAGAAGATCGTGAAGATGCAGCCGCAGCCAGAGAAGGCAGTCCAGCACATGAAGGGCCTTTCTTCGATGTAGACTGGCTGAAAAATCATATTTGGCATACTGTACATAGCCTTTCTGTTACTTTAACCCATGCACTCGACATCCTTGAAGAGGCCCTGACAGCCATGGATCATCCTGGAGTTGATGTGGATCTGCGTGATAGAAGAGTTTTTAGAGCTAAGGTGAACCACGTGCGAGCTTTCCTTCTAACTAAGCTTTGCCAACTGCAGCAGCTTGCTTCAGGCCATCTGAACACCATATAGAAAGAGGCAGCAAGTTGGTCTTAGAATGTCTTTGTTTGCAGCAGTAGTAGAAGTTTCTTTTTGTTTGCAGCAGTTGTACAGGTGATGTTGCTTCTGGAAGAAGCGAAGTTTATGTTTCATCTTCCGTTGCTTGTATAGAAAGTAAAGTTTCAGCTTCTTTATTATCTTTGTTTCTTATGAATAAGTCTGTAAGGCAGCTTCATGTGATACAGGAATGTCGAAAGCTGCGAATCAATGTGTATTGTGTTGTATCAATGTATATTGTGTTGCATCTGATATGATGTACAAGTTGTTGATTGAATACTTTATACAGGTTGTTGGTTAAATGGTTTCTTCAGGTGGTTGGCTCTTTGGTTTGTGCAGGTTATGATCTGTTCCATCTCATATAATATATTGTAGAGCTCATATAATATAATATAATGCAGAGCTCGTTGCTTCATTTGCATGCAATGTCATTAATTTTGTTGTCGGAGGGCATTTGTACGATTCCTGTTTTTTGTTGGTTGGCAATGGACATTGGCTGTTTTTTTTTTTTTTTTTTTTTGGAGGCAAAAAATAGAATACAAACGAGGATACATAGACAGGTTCCTGTAGCATAAACTTAATAAAGAAGTTCGAGATATCGGTGATGTAAACCCTCCCCTACCCTAAAACATTCAAAACCAAATCCTCAAACTACATTATTCTAGCATAAACTTAATAAACACTCAAACTACATTATTCTTTCTAGCATAAACTTAATAAATAAGTTCGAGATATGGCTGATGTAATGATAGGGCAACAACTGTGGGAAGTTTTTTTTAGTCAACTGTGAAGTTCTATTACATTTGCACCGTGTGATTACCTCCACATTCTCGAAATTGTTGTGGATGGTTTAATATCAAATAGAGTTAAGTTGAATTTGCAATCTATAATGAATAAAACATCTTTCAAAAAAAAAATAAAAAAAATCCTCGTGCAATAGCGCCAAAAGGACAAAGACATCTAATTTCGTGGACAAAAAAGACACAGGACAAAGACACCATAGTTGTTAAAAAACCTCCAGAAGCAACAAGCTAATTTTTTATTATGTGAGGCTGAAACAGAGACCGGCCACAGGAGTAAGATTATGAGTTGTTGCAAATACCCTTGTAAAGAAGTTCTCCCTGCCAGTTTCCATCTCCACTTGCAGCTCTTCCCTTTGCAAATACAACAATAATGCATAACGGTGTTGCCTCTTGTTGGGAGCTTCATAGCCTTCCACTTCTTTACCTCCCTCAATATATGTGGCTGCATTTTTCAACATAAACATTCATTCAGCTAAAGTAGTACTTCAAAGCAATCAATCAACACGAACATTATTTAATGGGAAACTTATCACAATACCCTTGAAGTTTGTAAAAATTATCAAATTGCCCCTCGACCGAGGGGCATTTTGGTAAAAATAACAATACCTTTTTTGTGATGATTTAAATGCAAATGTACCCTTCCTATGAATTGTAGAGAATAATGAGATCTTTCCAACAAGTATAAAATCATCGGATTTAGTAGTATTTCTAGACTTGTGTAGCATTATTAATCATTCAATCTAAGAAGTATTCCAAAACATATGGACTAGTGCATTCTAACCTGCTGAGTTTAGGTCTCGAGGTCCTGGAACATTGATAAGAAGCCAATGTAAGTGTTCCCTGTTTGATACATCTTCCATAGTTTTAGCATCTGCATCAACCAGTATTACTGTATACAGATTGCCTGGCATCACAAATGCTCCTTTGATCTCCATTTTAGGAGGATTCTTTACTGCTGCTTCATTCAATTGTTTCCTGTGTTCTACCTAGCAAAGGAAAGAAAAATTTAAGTAAACACAAAGCACTGAACAGACCTGAATTAATTCATGATTAACAACTAGTTAGAAATGAAAAGCAGATTACTTAACAAACAGACAACCAAAATAAAATAAAATCTACACACCATGCATTTTGTTAAGAACACATGAATTCTGAGAGCGATTAGATTACTCACGGTAGTATTGCCAAAAGTAGCCCTAAACCAAGTAGTTTCAGTAAACCTGTCTATAATCTCAGGAATAATCCCTGCATCTTCCAGAACATCCGCAGCAGCCTTTCCTTCTTCAGGATGCGGGCCAGAAACAGGCTCAGGAATAAGAGAGTGCACCTCCGCGGGAGCAGTTTCTTCAAGTCCGGCAAATGCAGGATCGCTCAAGCCAGCAGAAACCCTATTTTCTAACAAATTAGACGCCCAATCATCAGAAGCCATGCTCTCTATGGCCGCAGTGCCGTTGTCAGGATTCACCTCTGAAGCCTCAAGGTTTTCCACCGCCATCTCCCCTAGCTCAGGCCTTGCAAAAGCCCTAGAATCTCTGGTGAGGATATAATTCCCCCCTTCTGGATATGCATTATAAGGGATTGAAAAATCCCCAGACTCCGACGGCAAAATAGGCGCAGATTTCTTGCCAGCAGCTTCATCCATTAATTGATGCTTGAGCTCCCGAGGCAGACCTCGGTAAGATGCCGCTGCAGCTACATCTACAGCCAGTTCTATATCTTTTGAAATAGAAGAATCGTCTCCCTGTATGTAGGGTTGTGTGGCATGGGGAGGAGTAGGGTGTTGAGCTTGCGCCATAGCTTTCTCGTCTGCATCGGTCCGGTGGAGTTGGGCAGCCATAGCTGAATGAAGGTCCGGTGCATGGTGGTGTTGAAGGTCTTAAACCTTGAAGAATACATAGAGGCGGTTCCGGCTTGCTTGGCCATGTGTCAAACATTTACATTTTGCTTTCGTGTAATGGCTTGATCAAGAATCTTCGCTAGATGTGTGTTCGATTGGTTCGGGAAATACCGGGGAACTTTGTAACCTACCGTTCAAATTTGAAAATTCATAGTACAATTTCAAAGCAGCAAGAAAATCTCCTGCTAAACATAGCAATTTTTCTGGTTATTTTCGTTAGGAATGGAGTGCGGGTATGTAGCTCGTAGGCTGGACTAGATCCAGTAGCAAATGTGCCGATTGTGCCTAAAAAAGTTTCCCGAACCAAGTATTCGGCCTCCGGGAATTGAATGATTTTTATCGTCCGCAAAGACTGATCGACCTAATAAAATAAGGAATTGAATGATTTTTTTTGTCACAAGAGTGATCGGCCTCTCGGCCTCTGGACCCAATAAAAGAGAGCAGCAGACATATTATTATGGATAAAATAACTTTTGCAATTAAACAATAAGCCTTTTTGGGTTGCCCCTCAGGGCAAGCCCTCGCTTATGTGAGAATGCGATATATTCCAGGCATATGTCGGACACGACTGGCCTAAACTGGCCGCAACCGTCATAATGTATGTCGCCCTTGTTCCTGGCCGAGCTTCGTCACCTTTATTCAAACCGGTAACCGGCCCAAAGAATGCAATAGTTCTCGGTCACAGCTAGTACCCGACATGCTCAATCAAACATCCAACGTTGTTTTCAGAGAATGCGTAGCTATATTCATAGCTTTCTGTTTGTAGCAAAAACCTTTTTTCACTTTATGCATAATCCTAATGCAGCAAGCAGGATAAAGATAAGGTTTCTCTTTCTATTGCTTGTCGCATGAGCTTTAGAGCCATATTTAACATGCTGCAATTTCTTTCCATTTTTGCATGCTTCTATTTCTTCCATTTCATTTTATCAAACAACTCATGAAGTTTTGTCTCTCCATTTCGTTTTTATCAAACAACTAATGAAGTTTTAGTTTTGGACTGGGCAGGTTCATTGCATAAAATCAGCTTTGTTAGATCACCAACATGTCGGATTTTTGGCCCATTTTGTGTCGATATTGTGGCAAGATTTGTGGATGTAAATGCCATGTCCATTAAACAAGCAACTGATATACGTCTTACCGTTTGTCGAACTTTGGCTTTTAATGACGGTGGCTACCAAGCATTACAGTTGTCAAGGGCTCGAATTTAGTGGCCCAGCTAACTGGGAAAAATGTCGTCCCACATTTGATATTACCGAATTTTCGGATTTTTTGAAGCCTACTTTCCGGATTTCTTTTTTCTTTTTTGCAAAAGTAGCCAGAAAATCGCCTGGAAATTTTTTATCTAATCGGATATTTTTAATGATGGCCGGGTTTTTCAGGGCCAAACTCCTTTATTTTCGAACCATGCAGTTGTCTCAAGGGAAGTAAGCATGCTGAAAAAGTTTTTTAGGAGGTCAGTTGCATGCCTTACAATCTATGTTTCAGATTAAATTTAGATTGTTTAAGACATGACAGAATAAAGGCGTTGGTTAAGATGCCTTTCAATCTACGTTTCAGATTAAATTTAAATTCTTTAAGACATGACAAAATAAAGGCATTGGTTGAGAGTACGTCTTAATGAAAATATAATAACTCGCCATGAAATGCTCAAGGTCCAGACTTGTATGCTTTGTTAGGCATATGAGAATGTAAAAAATAAGGGTGAGATATACAACTTCGATAACGGACTATAGAATTTAATAGGAAATGCAGATATGATTATGACATAAATTACTTTGAAGAAAGTATCGACCAATAGAACCAGTTTTGCCACATGACACGAGTTTAGGTTCTATTACACGTCCCCATAATGATTCAATAAATGTGCCCATTGAATCAGGTTCTAAACCCATTAAGGGTATGTACTGCCTCATATTGAGTCGATGGTGAGTATATACTATCAATTTGTTGCTTGCAAATGATTTATGTTTGGATACAAATTGATTCTTTCAGGGCTGACAGTATTTAAACATGGTTGTATGTGTTGTAGACAGAAAGAGTACCAACTTGTAAGTGGGGCGAAAGATGGCTCTATTTGCTTTTGGTCACCTGATGATCAGGCGTGTTGATTACTGGGTTAAAGCATATAGGTGGGGGACAATTTTCGTGTCCGCGACACTTGGTGCTTTAAACATGGGGATTAAAATTTTGGGCCCGTCATGAACAATAGCTTGACGGGTGTTCGTATGGCGCGAAGGATGAATCCCATGCCGGAGGCTGGATTCTCCCGCTCTTTGGCGGATACCAAATCAAAATCAAAGTTAGAATTTCGTGCCAGGAGTTGGGTTCTCGCGCTCTTTGCAGATTCTGCCAATTCCAATTGAAAATCAAGATCGGAAGAACAGTTCTTAGGTTGACATTTTTTTCATTGCACAGGATTCAATCGATCTGCTTGCAGTATACCCATTTGGAGGCAACTGGTCCAAGTTGAAACTGTAGTAGCATGCAGACACTCCTGAGATACTCTTATCTCAAGTTCTGGTTCAAAAGTTTCCTGAAATTTTAGCTGCTAAGATGACGTTGCAGAATTGCTGCTTACAGTGGTAGTATGTACCCTTTATATTATTTTTTCAAAAGCTAATGCTAAATACCATATTTGATACGTTGCACAACAGCACAATTCAGGGATGAAGTATCCTTCACACAGTAGCATATGACTCCATCACTAATACCTCAGGGACCTCTGTTAGACAGATACGATGGATCTGCAGCACCATAGAATGGTGTTCCTCAGGCTCTAGGAGATCCTCCTAGCCCTAAGATTGGAGCTAATATGTCTCCTCAGTCAATCTACCCCATGCTAGGAATGCCAATTGCTAGAAAGCAACCAATGGCCTTCTTATGGTAGACCGTTCTTAATGTGTTGGTGGTAAACAACCTAGCAGATTCTAGTATTCTAACACTCCCATGGTTGAACCTCCTATAATGGCTCTTATGAGACCCCCCATGGGGAATATATTTCCTCCTGAGTTCCAGGACATGGAAAATGGAAAATAGAGGTGCATTTTTGCAGTATCAAATTACACATGAACAACAGCAGCAGCAGATCCAACATGAACCTGGATTAGTGCAGAAAGTAATGCAGTTTTGATTGGTTATCAAGGATCCTCTTCAGGTCATGTTGGGGTTAATTGCCTAAGGCTTCTATTAGCAATTCTTGCTTGGGAAGGATTTCTTTTGAACAGTATCAGCGTCTAAACAGAAGATCCATTAGCCTTTTTTCTCCACCAATTCCTTCATAAAATAATCAAGTTAAGAACACCGCAGAAGCTAGATCAGATTGTGCCCAAACTCAACAAGGCCTTGCTGTTCAAACCAAGCATATCTAAACTAGAAACCATTAGTGTCTTTTAAGAAAGACAAGTTCTTTCAAAATGCATCATTTGCATTTTTAATTGTTGTTGTCTTACATGTTTCTATTTTTTCACTTTCAGGGAATTTATGAACTCGGTCTAAGGCATTCGAATTTTGTCACCTTCAGAGGTATCCTTTTATACAAGTGATGAACGGAGTGAAGCATTGCAGAGCTTTTGGACAATGCCAATGATGAGGTTATAATCTATTTAATTATATTTCTCCTCTCTCTCCTTTTTTTTTTTTTTGATTTGTTTCTCAAGGTATGGTCTGCAAATGCAGACACAGGTTGATTATTTTGAAGGTTCACAAAATTGTAAATCTCCAGGATGGAACTCTTGCTTTACTCTTTCAAGGTTTGTAACATGCATATTAATCTGGAAGATTAAGGAATTTTATTCACATGTGGCTTTGTTTCTTATAAATCTAATATTGTGGTAAATTTTAATGGTTATGCTGTCTTTCACCTTTCGTTTTGCATTTCCTGTCCCTTACTAGTGCAGAACAGATGGGAATAGATTTATTAGCATAGTGCGTCTTGAAGCATATGGCATTGTATGCAATCGTTGTAAGCATATTGTGGTTGCTTTATTGCTGAGTTGTTTCGCTTGACAGGCTATTGATTCCTCTTATCCAAGAGTGGCCACTATAAGAAGTTGGCTCTTGCATAGACACAATAGCTAACAACCGTAAGGGATATGTGAAACTTGGACATGTTGATTGTCATGCTGAAAAGGTGATGTTTCCACATTTGATCATGGAAAGACAGGTTATCTATGATTCAATTGTGATTCAATGTAAACCATTTGCCAAGCAGGACTTAATTGCCAAGTATGGTATTCAAGGTTTTCCAACTGTACTAGTCTTTGGAGGACATAAGGAAATTCCAACACCTTATCAAGGGGCATGGGAGGCATTGGCAACTGAGACTTTCGCCGTTGAACAGCTTGAAGAGAGGTTATGGAGCTTATTGGACCATATTGGACCAGTGCGTGATCATACTAGTGAACTTTTAACTAGTGAGTGATCATACTAGTGAGTGAATTTCTTGGTGGTTTTGTTCTTCTTATTGTATATTTATGTGTCTTTACCTCAGGTCTAAGCAAAGATGAAAAGAGACATCATATCCATTTACATCAGAGATTGATCAAGCAGATTGGTGTTGAAAATAGGAAACTATCTTGAGGTGACTGCTAATGACAAGTCTTGGGTTTGAAGCCTGGTTCTTTTGCCTTGGCCTTTCAGGAGATTCAGCTCAGGACATCCTCTCGAAGAAGATAAAAAGCACAAGATTCATTATCATCTCAAATCCACATAGCTAATCAAGTATTCAAGCATATTTCTTGACATGTTAAAAGCTGCAAGAAGTGGAAGATATAATAATAGTCACTTATGCAAGTCTTCTTGAACAGAAGACTGGTTGGATGTTGTACAGTGATGACTTTATCATCCTTTAGCTGTTTTTAAACCATAAAATTGATGGCGATTGTTTTCTCTTTTTCTAACATTTTTTATAGAAACAAACTTAGTAGAATTAGAACATCTTAACATAGACTGAAATTTTCTACTACAAAATGCCCATTAATTTGGCGAATCTAGTATAATTAGGACGTGACATTCTCAAATTATGGCGATTTTACAAAGTTTTTTATCTTACACATCCTAGTAAACCATCGAATCCATATTTCAAGTCATGAGTGATGATGTAGACACATGAAACCACTCTGAATTTTGCAGGAAACTAATGCTTTGCATCTGCCTTGGTGCTATTTGTGAAACGATGAGGATAAAAGCTAAGTAGTTCTTATGCCATTTCTGTTACTTCACCATTGATATGCTATTTCTTATCTGAGATACAATGTAGCAACTTAGGGATGCTTAGGTAGATGTATCAGAAGGTGAAAATGGTAGGAGCTATAAATAGTTAATGTTGCAAATCTACAAGGGAGCGATGTGTAAGGCAAATGATATCCTTTGAATTTGTTACCATAGTGTTAAAGCAGGTGCTTGTGCCTGCTAAAGAAAGGGAATTTGTCTAGATTTGCATAGTTTTGCATGGATTGAAATGGATCTTCTTATAGAAGGCATATTTCAGATTGTTATGCCTCTAAAAGTACAGTCATATGCTGGCTAAAGCTTAAAACGTAACTTGGTAATTATAGTGATTTAAAAACATGGCTTGTAAGTCAAAGTTATTTATAAGCCAACCCAAAAACATGATCTTGCTTTAATTCCTAATTTATTTCGTAGATAGGGATTACCTATTATGAATCTACATCAACAAATATGTATGTGCTTGGAAGTATGTATTTACTTCATAAATTAAATGTTGTATGGTGGAGTAACAACCTTTTTTGCAAGTCCTAATATTTTGCTTGTATTCTTACTGAAAATAATAGATGAAGGAGAATGTTTTACTGCAAACTGTTTTCTATATATCTCTTGATTCTAGTTTTTATTAGTTGAACACTGAGCGTTACCACATGAAACATTTGAGGAAAGTGTTTTTGAATTGAAGAATAGAAACTCGTGTTGCTTTTGCGAAGGAGGCCTCCTTAATGTCCCTGATATCAGCATCATTTGGCATAGAATTTAAGCAATTTGGTTCCAAATACATGCCTGCAATTGTCAATACATGTTTGAATCAAGGTTGTGGTTATGAAATTTTCCATTCTAATATTTTGTATCTAGTTTAACATTTATCTTGCTTTGTTTTTCATTTTCAGCATGACAAGGTAAAGTTCTAATTTTATCTGTTAGGAGCTCAAGGACTACACCCCAATTTAGAGTTTCTAGTTTTGCCTTCATTGGAAGTTTCTTGTAAACATGGAGCAGTCCTCGCAAACCTTGTTTCTTAAAGCTATATAAGAAAGTGCATTAAGAAATTGATGAGCAAGAAAAAAGTAACTAAAATCTGAGAAAAAAAGTGAGTTGAATCTATAATCTTCATGTCGTCGGCATGATTGAATCACTTTGCTGTAATGCGTAGAATAGCTGCATGTAAGGTCGCAATAGAGGAACCTGCACAACAAAACACGAAGGGAAAAAACGCGAAGGGCAATGACGGGTAAAATATTTTTAAAAAGTATTTTAAAAAAACCTATGGAAGATGCTTAGGGGGTGCTTGGCTGGCGCAAAAGTGCCCCCCACCTATGTGCGTTGACCCTACTATTGTATTTTCTTGTCAGAATATGTAGCACAATAATAGGAGGTTCCAGTGGGATTTAATATGAATGTATCCCAAAATCATAGACCATACTCCTAAAACAATTACATGGGTTGTTATAATAAAAAAAAAAGAAAAGAAAAGAAATGATCTTACTATTTTGACAATATTCCACTTGTCAAAAAAAATTTTTTTGGGTTTTTAACCTATGTTTTGGTCAAGATTTTGCATCCCTTTTTTTTTTTATATATATGAATTGGAGGCCATATTGTACCATTTTTTATGTGTGTTGAAAAAAGAAGACAATAAAATCATTGCGAAAAGTATAGTGTTTGCTAGAAAAAACCAATTGTTGGAGCAATTTGCTCCAAAATAT
>JAANSK020267305.1:0-11902 GCA_011763485.2 Isoetes engelmannii
ACAGGAGGGAGATGATCATGAGTTGCACCCCATTGCTTTTCATTCCCGGAAATTCCAAGCTGCTGAGATCAATTATCCCATTTATGACAAGGAGCTGATGGCGATAGTTGATTGCTTCGATGAATGGAGGAGGTTCCTGGAAGGGTCCCCTCACAAGGTCACTGTGTACACTGATCACAAGAATTTGGAGTACTTTCAGTCTGCTCGAGTTCTGAACCGGCGGCCGGCACGATGGCATACACAGGTATTGTCGCGTGTAGATTTTGTGATCAAGTACAAACCATATACAGATATACCAACCGTAATGTTCGACAGGTACGTCACTGCAAAGTTCAAGCCGTACAAAGAATTAGCTAATACATATGAAATACGGGACTCATGAGAAATAACGGGACTTCTCATGAGAACAGCATAGACACATAAGTTGCATGTCACATTCATAATGTCATGAAATTGGAAATGCTTACGAAGTGGCACATGAGAGTTTTGTGTTAGAAGAGCCTATTACTGCAAAATAAATGGCTGCAAAGCTCAAAACGCCCTTCCTGACAAAACGCTTCCTGAAGAGCGGAGTATTTCCGAAGGCAATCTTGCTGCTCAACAAAGGCAATCTTGCTGCTCAACAGGAAAATACATTCTCCTTCACAAGCCTTCTGCAGAGCCCATTGAATCAAAACGTTTTGTATTGTCCAGCTCCTCCCACTCCCGTGCCACAGCAGAGTCTGCACTCTCCGCAGACCTATTCCTTCTAGCAGCACAACCAGAACCAGAACCTTCCAGCAGCATGCTATAGATAACCTGTTTATCGCAGCTATTGCCTGGTTATTATGATAAACGCACTACCAGCCTGTTTATCAGGGGAATTACGGCTAATAACCAGGCTATATCCAACGGCTAAGATCTAAGATCACCAAGAAACTGCCGGTTAAGACAATATAGAATCTGTTAGATCTAGTAGGATGAACATGTTTGAATAAAGCATAATGGAGTCCGGGCCATCTACTTGCTGGTTGAGTTTTCTTTCCTATCAAGTATATATATGCCTGTAAACATACCAAAACTTCTAAACTTGTAAATGCATATGCAAAAGAGAAGGCATGGATCTCCGCCGTCGAGTCATCAATAATCACATTTGCCATAACTTGTTCCATTGTTATAGTCCTGCACTAACAACTGAATATACCTCTTGACCATCTCTGCTGCTCTTACGTAATCTAAAGTTAGATTTCTTCTTTTCACACAGCTTTTGCTCTCCTCTCTGGATTTGCATTTGGTCCCCTTCTTAGCTTGTGGTACTATCATGTTGTTACCCCTATGCCTACACAATTGTAGATCTACCCTTGCTCTTTTTCAATCTCAATTCTCAAGAGCAGCTTACTCATCTGAAGTGATTCAGAGCCTCAGAAATTAGATAAGAGAAAGCAAAAAAGGAAACTTTTGATCGAAGGAAAGTTGTAAGATACTTCGACTGGCTAAAAAGCAGACCTCCAACTGATTTGCATGCTCATATGAAAGTTCACTTCCCATTTTATTTAGGAGTCGCAAAGCCGATGGCCATGAACTAAATTCTACAGGTTATAAAGCCATTTCCAAGTATACACGTCATCAATGCATTCTGATAACTTACAATATTTGAATGCCACAAACATCTCCATGTGAATTACCTGCTCCGTACAAGTGAAATTTCCATATACAGGAATGTCCACTGAAATTCTTGACTGGAATTCTTGGTGTGGAGGCACAGAGGCATGGTTGACACGCCAAAAAATGTCCAGTAAATGGACATCCCTTAATGTGGAAACCAGTTAGTCGTCCGTTCTGTGCGACGTGTCATAACTCCAATGGTTGAGGCAGAAAACCAGAATGTAAGTAAATGGAGATTCCTGGGAATGAAACAGGGACATATCGCTGGACAATAAGGCAGAACAGAGATTATCTGGTTCTTATGCATGAGTGAAGTTTTGGCCTACTTAGGGGTTAGTAAAACCATCTTCTATAGAAGAGTCCCCGAAACTGGATAATGCAAACTTCACATCCAAATGCTTTTGAGAGGGGGCATTGTTTGGTATCAGAATGGAGTGTAGCTGGTTGGAGACGGTTACTTAAGTCCTCAGGAAGTGTATCAACCAAGGCAGCTGTATAAGTCCTCAGGAAGTGTATCAACCAAGGCAGCTGTACAGTGATTCTCAATTACAATAGCCTCTTGTCCCATGCAAATGATGACCTCCAAATAAGGAAACATTCTCATCAATTGCAACACTTGTCATTCTACTGTCACTCTTCCAAAAAAAGGCTTGATTTGCTGCCCTTTAGTGACTAAGCTTGTAATTTTTACTACTTTCTAGCGACTGAGTTTGGGTTTTTCCATGTACCTGGACAGTAAATCTGAACTAAATTTCTTGTGCCAACAGCTGAGGTGATTTTTTCAACCAATGGAAGTTCTTTTTCAAGTCTGTAAACATGACTCTCTGGTCTTTCGACTTGAAATCCAGGTAATGGTCGCATAAAAATCTCCTCAAGATCACTATTGAAGAAGGCTCAAGGTCACCATTGAGGAAGGCAGACTTAATATCCATGACATAAGCTTGTTAGCAGCAAACTGGATAGAAGCAATATGAGAAGAGGAGCTTCCTGCAGAACTAAAGCTGTCATAATCAGAGATCTGATCAGAAAGTTCATCTTTAAAAAAGTGTGCTTCTTGAAGCAAAAACCTTCGTGCTAAAAGGATCATACCATCTCCAATCCTTCATACTTGCAGGATTCCCAATGGAAATACACCAAATTGCCTGCTTGCTGCAGCTTCTCCTTGGGATTAGTATAGCAAATGCTAGGCATCTAATACATCAGGTATCTAGTTTCATACCATACAAGCACTCATAAGATCCAGCAGGCATGATCAGGCAGACAAGTCGAACAAGGCAGACATAAATAAGATTTCAAAGGGCGGATAGAAATTAAAGAGAGTTCCAGTTACCAAGTGCTGCACGTTTGCTATAATCCTGTTGATTTGCCCAATGGCGTTCCAAGTTCTGCAGTATCTCAAGATTAACATTTTCCGTTGATGATGGTATACATGGCGCAAATGAACATTCGAATGTACTCATTGCATGCATTGAGCTGGCTTCTCTAACAATCCTGCGATGCAAATGGGCAATCCGAGAAGCAGACTTCAAGCAAAGACCTGTACCAGTCAAACTCACCATGTTCAAAACCTGCAGAAGGATGCCAAGACAGTGTTAGTCTACTCAAACAATATCTTATGGGGAATATTGTATAATATGGAAGTTGAGAGCAAATGGGCTTGAGATTGAGCGGAAGAATGGATGAACCAAAACTGGCCTCACACAAGCACAAGTACCAATATGAAACTGATTCCTGATGGATTGATTGTATTCAAATTAATAGTCTACAACTTTATGCAAGCTGTTAACCTATGCATTAGTTACAGTGCATAATAAAGTTTTTTTCTTTTATAATGTTGCAATTTACATCGTTACTTCCAATATATAATGAACTTCCGTTGTACATACCTGATGATTATATCTTTTATCTCATAATCTGTTCATGCATCTTCCTCATGCACCTGCTCTAAATTCCTAATCCTAGCCACATAACATCAAGACAACCCACTATATCTAAATGTATTGAAACTTCATTTGTCTTCATCTGCAACATGTTAGCAGCATTAACCACAAATAAAGTGATAGTAAATTTCAATGCGCTTATGTAAGGATCACATGCGACGTTTTTTTCCAGCTGAATCTATCTTAGCTGAATCAGGGCTTACCATATTGATCAGCAGTCTGTTCATATGGATGCAATGTATCTTGTAAAGATTTCTTTCAGCTGGATACCATATTTCTCAGCCAACTTCAACCTGGGTGAAGCTTTTTCCATGTAAATAGGCCAGCTGATTAAGCGCTGATTCTAAATTGGATCAGCCGGAGGACAAATTGGAGGTCAGCTCACGCTGGATAGACCACGCATGGCGGACTCAGCCGGAGGTAATATCTGCAGCACTGAATCAGCCGCTGACTTCTGGTGATACAAAAACGATGCACGTAAACGGCCCTTTAGATCGGACATGGAATAGTAAATTTCCAGCCAGATATCTAGAACATATATTGCCACTATTGGAAGAACACAACGAAGTATTTATTTTTTGTGGGTAACGGTCAAGAATACTTTGTTGTGTTCTTCCGATCATGATTAGTGAGACTGAACTCACCCTCTTTACATATCTTGGCTTAAACTAACGGTGTTTCATATATTTGAAAACTCTCTTTGTTGCATTCAAATCAGTAAATGAGAGCTCCGAGTTATGTAGTATGTCATGAATATACAGTTCTTTATGCATCTCCATTGCCAAGCATACCTTGTTAATCAAGCACAGAAAAAAAACTAAATATTCATTAACACAATTTGGATTCACTAATAAAGGACAACCATATGTCTGTACAAAGAAACTACAACTTTTTATCTCAATATCACTATTGCAGATTCTTAGCTACAACCAAATGAATGTTACAAAGAGTAATGATCTTAATCGTTGTAGAGACAAAAAATGCAACAAATCATGCATGGCTTGCTTGAAGTCATCCAATGATTTGTCCAACTTATATATTGTATCTTCGTTTTCAATCACATACCCTTTTCCTGGTGCTTCATTGCAAATGGATATGTGCAATAGTTGTCCTATATTCGTTGCTTCCAACATACCCTTACCCTGGTTCTAAGTATGTCCAGTTAGAATGCATGGAGGCATAAAATATGATGAGACATTTGGAACCATAGCAAAAATGCCCGTAATCCACTCTGTTCTTGCATTAGCCAGCCCATCAAGCTCAAGATAGCATCACATGGATGTGAATCAGCTTTTCTTCATGTAATTTGAAAGTGTACGTATAGAAGCCATTGCTCATCTTCCTTAAGCTTCTTGCTATGCTCTCTTCTTCTATACTCTATGCTTGTTGTTAACTGACAAGAAGCAAAAGTGACTTGCTTTTGTGGTTTGCATAGACCAGCTTGTCAAATCAGCTTCTTGAGAAGCCACAATTGGTCTTCCCATAACAAAATCTGGATATGGTAGAGTATAGTATGATGTAGTTGTAAATCTGGTATGTTTGGATGCTGCGCAATATGTCTGTTACATATTTGTAACTTGAAGTGAACCTTAAATTGAAACTTGCAACAAAAAAAACACTTCTTTGAATTTGGAGTTCATGGGAAAGGTTGCATGTTGCTCATCCAAAACATATCTACTTACAATAAATCTACTCAGGTTTAGATTTGTTTTTTGGAAATACTAATCCCGGTCTCCTTGGCTGCATAAGCATAGCTCTGGCATCCAGAGGCATGCAGATACTTGAAAGCTGCATTCCTTTCAATTTGTTTGAATCCTTCATAACATCCTTAGCCTTGTCACAAGGTGCTAAAAAGTGCTGCCTTAATGTTAAGAGAGAGTGCTTCTTCACAGTCCATCCTTCTAGTCCTAGGGTTTTTTTCCAAAACTAGGCTCCTCTGCTTGTATCTGATAAGAAACGTGAAAGCACAACCAAGAAGCTAGCGCAGAGAGCAAGATGCACAAAAAACTGAGATAATTTTGCATTGATCAAGAAGCTACTTATACAAACTAACAAACTCTTTGGACTTGCGTGACCATACTTGTGATACATGTATGGTGACACTTGTCAACCATCTAACAACCTAGCTAACCATTAACACTTTAGTTTACCAACTCCAACACTCCCCTCTAAACTAGAGTGTTAATCAGCTTATCCTTTCGAATCACAGCACCATTCTCCCTTTAAGGTGATTCCAACTGCCTGCCTTGCTTCATTTTAACCTTAGGTGTGGTAAGGTCTGGATAAAATGATTGAAAGTTAAATCCTGAAAACCATCTCATCCACTTGCTTCCAAGATAGTGTTGCTGCTGTCTCAATCTGCAAATTAATGGCATGTCTCCATTTCCATGCACATCCAGCAGCTTGGAACCTTGAACATCTTCCTGTCGGAGAAGCGTTTCCACAGATCTTACCCCAAGATTGTTTCTCCAACAACCCTCCTGTCGGAGAAGCATTTCCACAGATCTTACCCCAAGATTGTTTCTCCAACAACCCTCCAATCCCGGAATGGGCTTAGATCTGTAAACACTGCAATCCTTCAATTTTAGGTCTTACCCAAGAATTGCCTTCGACAGAGAAGAGCAATCCCCCTCTCCAGGAATGGCTTAGACATTTGTCTCTCCCAATCATGGATCAGGAGTCAGATCACAATAATCATCCATCCAACAGAACGAAGAAAATAAGGACCTTGATCTTCCCTTAATCGAATCTGAGTAGCACACATAAACCTGGAAAGATTTTTGTCCAAGGGTTGGACGTTCCACCCAGGCACCCGTAACGACCTTCTGCACTTCTCTGCAAAGAATATTGACGGAAACCTTCCTTGTCACCAACAAAATGTCCTTAATGGCCTTGTTGACTTAATTGGTAACCAACCTCGACTAACAGTGACCAACACTGCCGCTATCCAGACTCCGAAACACAGTCCGGCAAGGAACACTGTTGTAAATGCCTCTGTGTTACAGTAATCTTGCTTGCAACACTTACAACAACTGGCAATCCTGCCCGACCAAGTCCAAACTGGCACTCCTCCTGCCTCAGGTTCCCCAACGGTACTTCTGATTCACAGCAAATCAACCTTTGCATGCAAACCCTAACATGCATGCATGCAATCCTGCATGAATGCAACATGCAATTGACCAACACTGACCAGGCAATCCTGCCACAATCAGTCACGACCAACAAAGACAATCCTGTCTTCAAACTTGCAGCTTCCTGCCTCGTGTTGCAGCACTCCTGCTCGCACCACACAAAAACAGAGCCGACTTTTTGGACTTATGTGACCATACTTGTGATACATGTATGGTGACACTTGTCACCCATCTAACAACCTAGCTAACCATTAATACTTTAGTATACTAACTCCAACAGCATCTCTTCTTTCAAAAAATCTTTTGCAACCAAGACTGTTATCATCAACGCCTCAGTCTCCAAAAATTTTATCATCAAACAATTGCTCGTGAAGCTCACCATTTCTTTGAGCGCTTTCCGCTTTAGTTTTGGAAACTTGCTCCATGAGGTCGAGAATGCATATACTAAGTTGAGAGAAATGGATCGAGCAAGAAAGAACACAAGAACCAGAACTGAGTTCACAGAAGAAGAATTGACTATAGCATCGCTAATTGATTGATTGAATTACTCATTTAATCAAATTCCCACTCACTAAGTTCATGATTACTCTTTTCTGCTGGCTCATTCTGGTCTTAATGTCTACAATATCAACCTCCTAACTTATGATGCATGTACTTATGTTCTACGTAGCGCATTTCCCATTCATGTGCAGCTTGCACCCTCAATGATAGAGCATTAAGTATCAAATTTGCAGAGTCCATCTATAGTGATCTCCTGCATCCATTATCACTCCCTTAAACATTAATAAAATCTTTCGTTCTTTAAGAAACAGCGTTCCAATTTTAAGTCACATAAATAGTAAGACAATCAAAATACCATCACGTTGTAAACATTTTTGCTTGTAACATGCCAAAATCAATTCGAAAACCAACGTATTACCATTTAAAAAAGAAACTCACCATTATTTCTCCTGCCATGAAAATATCATTGTTTGTTTCAAGGTTTTCAACTATCTCGTACATAGAAGACAGGAATCCAAGTACACAGATGGAACCAATAAGTGCTAAGAAAAGCCGGAAACGTCGACTTGTAATCTGCATGCCCATCACAATTTTGACATACTGACCATAGTAGAAGGCAGGGTCCATTCTTTCTTTAAGCAGTTCTTTGAACTTTGTCATCTTTAGCTCCTGAAATATGCCATAATGCAATAGAAACGAGAATGAAGTTCACTACATGATAGTGTAATAGAATTTGCAAGAGCATCACCTGTAGGATGCAAACTTTCTCAAACAGCACGCAAGCATACAGATACGTGGTGGTTTGGAATATCCATGACAGCGTTGAGAGTACAATTATAATCACAAGGTCAGCAATTCTGCTTTGTAAATTCAAGGGCAAAGGTTGCAGCTCCACTGCAGAATAAAGCCAAGACTTCTGAACAATATACAGAATAAATGCAGGAAGAAAGAGCTTTGCCAGAAGTGGAAGCCCTTGCTGTAATCATATATGGAGCAAGTTAGATTATAACCACAAGAGAAGCAATGAAATTAAAAAATGACCACTACCTCAATAGCTGATTGGTAATCCAATCGTACTTCAGCTACTTCTTCAGCTACGGTATCAAGAAAAAGCACTCCTTTAAGGCCATGATACCAAATTGCTTGAGCTATGAAAAGAAATGAAGCAGCGGAGTTTAGAGCTCCAACAACCACCACTAATGGTTGGTATACAAGCTGCATAGGAAAAAAAGAGCTATTTAGACACATAGGGTCTTTTAAATATAACTAATGTACCTAAGCTTCATACAATTCCTTTGAACTCATAACTCTAAAAACAAATCATATTCAATCGGTTATGCTGAAGAGCAGATTATTAATGAAGCTAGCCTTCTGATGTGCAAATGAGCTGTTGTTCCACTATAGGCTGTCATCCTTGCTTGAAATATCCTGGCTGAAACTGCTAACAATTCTTCGAGGATGGAAGAAATTACCTTGCTGCTGCCATATCTGCATTTTGAACCTATCTTCGTTCAAAATTTCAACCAATATGCACGATCATCATGGAGGCTCCTGACCTTCAGGAGAACAATTCTGATCCGCTGCTTTAAAATTTAGATACCTCACTACAATAAATCCAACAAAAAACCTAATAAAGTAACTGAATCCGGGGAGTATTGACGAAAAATCAAGAAGGCCAAGTTCTCTATAAAAAACAAATTGACTAGCCAGAACTTGCTGCTAGGCCCTCTGAGAAATCAAGAGACCAAGTACACTCAACACTTTGAACAGAGATAAAAGAGAACATTTCCAGCATCTTTTATTTATCTTATCTGACACCTTAGATTTTCACAATTTACCTGCTTCTGAGGTTCCTTACTAGCAGCTCTGACATACATTAGTCTGAGTATTGGAACCAATATAAGTAATATAAAACCAACAACCCATGATATTAACGCCCAACTTAAATTTGACTGGTCTAGCTGGAGTGCTCGCATGGTGAAGCGAAACCTCGCGTATTCAACAGAAACTTCATCCCTATACGATATAATGCACAGATAAGAAACTTGAATTTCTAAAATATGTACAAGCACATAAATCTCAACAGAGCTGCATGCAGTGAACCAATTAGAAACATCAATTTTGCAAGTCGTATCTAGCATACTCATTTGCAGAGTCCAGTCCAACTACGATGTAGAAATACACTAGCAACCTTGGTGGCAGCCAAGTAGCATATCTGTAACTCTTGGCAGTTTTGCGGCAACTTCCTGTGGCCTTGACCAATAGCTTATACGCACATGGTGTTCACTCTAGGAACACTATAAATTAGGAGAGAAATAATCATTGTTGTCGTAGTCAGATGGAAAGATAAGCTAGAAAATACAAGAGCACGTCAACCTTGCACCTGGAAATATGTTTTCTATGTCTTCTATTTTCTCTAGCTTAATTATGTACAAAGATTGCCATTTTATCATGATTCATGCCTTAGAATGGTGTGGATACACCTCGGCTACTCACTTGTTTCTAACATTAGTCTACAGTTCAAATAGATATATACATTCATCCTTCAAATTGGCACCTGGAAGGTGGATCGTGCCTTTGCTCCACTCCGGAGAGCTAGCTTTCTGTTTCAGTGGCCAAATTTTTTGCTGATTTTACTGATAAAGATCCTTGGTATCAAGTCGATCGGTTAATATTACATCTCGCTTTACCTATTCAAGGTTCACATTTTGTAGAGATTCATGCCTTAGGTGGATACACCTCAGCTACTCATCTGTTTCTAATGTTAGTCTACAGTTTCAAATAGATATTCATTTTGTGAAGATCAAGGTTTATTTGAAATAAACTAGTTGGCTAACCACTAAACCAGAATCGAGATAATTTTATTTTATTTTTTGAATATGGGCCAAGCATGATGTGCACACCAACATGTTTCAAAAAGACTTCAAATTCTTAATGGCTTTGATAATATGCCATGAAACGTGGCCATGAAACGTGATGTGACGTGACATCATCTAGGCCACACATTAGTGTGCATGAAACATCTTGGTGTGCACATCATGCTTGGCCCATATCAGTTTCCCCTTATGCGCATACCAAACTCCTCTTGAAATTGAATGAACCGCGAAGCTAACCAAGACTTTCCTTGCTCTCCATCTAGATCCAATTGCCAGATCTCCAGAAACTAGCAACTTATATCATATGCAAGGTCTAGTAAAGCCAAATGCTGCATGATTCTCTTGCAGAACAGTGATGAATGTTAGCGCAAGTTGCTTTAAAATTATGCACAAGTGGATGTCAAGGGCTGATGCCATTGTAAGACCAAATTGCACCTGAATTGACACAAAATAAACAAGCTGGTGTAATATTCAGCTGCAGATCCTGAAGCAGCAAACTTTGCGATCTCCTGCACTAACAATTTACGCTCAGCTGCAGTAATGCTCCTCCTGAAAAGTGCCCTTTAAATATGCTGCTTGACGCCAATATAATTGTTTCGCATGCTGCATAATCGATCCACTGTGTTAAAATATGGTGATCATGGGGTAACTCATTGGTAAATACTTTGCTTGCAACTAGGAGGCCCGAAGTAAAGTACCCATCCTCAGTTTCTAACAGATCCAATGTTGACTGGTCCATTGTCCCATTGGAGGGTGGAAATACGCCAAGACAGATGAGGATGGGAAGGGCTTGGCTGGTGTACCCATTAAAGAGAGAATGTGTAATAATGGGCATAATATGGCAGATAGATTAATCAAATATCACTTGATTAAGCAGTACTGAAGAAGAAAAACAGAGATAGGAAAACCCTACACTAAGGCAGAGCAGGAAAATGGTAAGCAATGTGAAGCATGACACGTTTAGCAACAAGGACATTAAGTCACAAGCCCTTAGATAAACTAACCAACCAAAGCAGCTCTTGTGTAGTTGGATACATTGCTTTTAATTCGGCTTTATGTCGCACTTGTACTGACAGTATCCTGTTCGTTGGAGCTCACCAGAATCGCTGGCTTCCAAATGTTCAAATACAGACAGGAATAAAACTGTATGACACTTGATGCCATATTTTGCATTGCTAATAAATAAAACCATTCTAATTTTGTACCTTTATTTATTAGAGAGCTTTTTTGGCTGCCTTCCATTACATTTTGGATGCTGCATAAACCTTGAAAATACTTCCATAGGAAAAACATCTGGCCTAGTGCTAGTAGAGCAGATCAAGCTGCCGGTAAAAAGAGAATCTTCCTCAACTTTATCTAAGAGTATCTGCTTACCTTAATAATGCAGCTTTATAAACGATCCCAGCATTGTACGTTGATGCAGATTTGGCAGGGAGTGGCTTGGTCCACACGAACTTTACTATGACTCTAATTTGGTGGACATTTTTCTTTTATTATCAACATGCCAAGGATAAGAAGTTGAGTTTGCTTGATAAATTGACAAGCAAAACACTACAGTGGCCTTTAAAACCAGAGAGCACATACCTCATACAGACTAAATATGTCTAATTGCAAGCAAGTTGCTAATTTATATAGGCACTAAGCGGCATTGGCTTATCTTATAGATGATCTCTACAATCAGGTTTAAAACTGTTGTGATAAAGATTTTGTCAAGAGTGACTTGGTTCTGTTAGAGGTTGAAATATTACTCTAACTCATTATTATTCACGTCATCACATGTGACTATCTAGTCAGCATTCTCTGATTTCGT
>JAANSK020267316.1:0-11900 GCA_011763485.2 Isoetes engelmannii
AGGAGGTCATGGACGAACGACAACGGCTTTGTCCGGGTAACTCGTGATGGTGTGGTTCTGAATACCAGCATGCCCATCGCGGCCACGGTTTTTCCCCGTAGGGTTTTTTCATCCGAACCGTAATGTGTGTGCTGCTCCTCTTGTACAAGTCCCGTAGGCCAATTGGCCTCCATGGACGATAAAAATGTTATCTTATCTTATCTATTCTTATTTGAACTAAATTGCATATAAAAGAGAGGTATACCATTGAGTAGGTAGGGCATTGATTTGGATGATCCGGGGCTGATTTCTTCTTGATTGAAACAGGGTAGCTTTCTTAGATAGGGATATTGAAAATAGAGTTGATATATTGAGGCACAGGAGAGCTTTGATGAGCTTTCAACATATATACGTTGATCAGGTAGTTTTTTAATACTTCATTTTATTAGTGTCGTACAGACCTTTCCGACTGACTATAGTTCACCCTCTGGCATCTTTATGGGCTAAACTTTGTATCTTGCATGTGACTAGCAAAATGTATTATGGTATATAAGCCAGTGAATTATCCTGAACGTTGGGAGAAAGTTGATGTTATAATTTTTGTCTACTGGTGACCAACAGGTTCTTGCCAACTAGATACATGTTGAAGCAAATTAAGTTGCAGCTCTCCCCATTCCCTCCGCAGATCTATTTATCCAGTACAGGTCTCACCTTTTATTAAATCGTTTAAATTAGAAGACACTTGAAGTAAATTAGCAATTACTCCATGCCAATGTACACAACTCACTCAATAATTCTGAGTTGTTCTGCTTGCTTCTTGCATCTCACCTGTTAGTACACAGCTTCTCAATGCTGAGAAAGTGATCTCGTTGCCGATGTAGCAGCCCATATAAAAAAACTATGATCCATGACCAACTGAGTTATATCCAAGCAGTTTGGCCGCAAATTCCCATGTGACGATGGCAGCAGCATTTGCAGGGAAAGCTCGTAACAAGGTAGGACCAAGTCCAGTATAAAGCCCACGAAAACCAAGTTGCTTGCGAATCTGCACAGTATAATACATCAAATGGGAATAACAGTAAGAGAGTGGCCATGCCTGTGTGTGTGTGGATGAGCATGCATTGGTTGTGCGTATATGTTTGTTCGAGGAGGGGAGGAGGATGCTTCCAAGGGTTTTTCTTAGGGTGAGGTAGGGAGTGCTTGAGGACATCTAGCCATGGTGCTATATTCATTTCTATTACAAGATGCCCATTCCCACCAATTGGCAATGCCAATATGTATATGTGAAAGGAAAAATAGAATTACATACAATTTGAAGATGGTAGAAGGGGTTTCTGCTCCCATCAAAAGGAGCACCCGAAGTCTGTATCCGAGTTTTTGCTACATCAAATGGCAAAACTGCACACCAGAACTGATCCACAATACACGTCACACGTCAGTGCTAATTAAAAAAGTCTCTATATATGAAGCAAACAAATAGATCAATCATCTGTTTTTAATCTCTAACTAATAGAAATTATTGAGACGTCTACTTAATCCAGGCCAAAAACAATTATTTATTGCAAGCCGATTCCCACTTTTTCTGGCATCTTCTGCACTGACCATTTGTGTCTATGGGCTGCAGGTCATGCTTTATTTTATTAGAGACCCCATCCTTGTGTAACTTCCTTTCCTGGTAATAAGTTGAAGTGAGCTCTGGGTATATCTCACAGGCATAAAAGTTTTCTTCATTGCTTAAGAGGCACATAAAACTGCTTGTAATCATGTTTTGTACAACAAATTGATCACATTCACATGTTGATAAGACTTATACCCAAAGTTTTACATAAATAATGGCACCATCCTGCACGATCATTCATATGGATATAACCATCCTTTTCTTTCTTCTCGCCAGATACCATCCAAACTGTGTCCCTACAGATCTCAGTTTAAAAGCCCAGCTAAAGATAACTAAAAGAGTACCTAAGGGCGGGCTAATGTCGGCAACAATCCCAGTGTCTCCAACACACTTCATACATAGATAACATCCTTACCTGATCATCTTGCATATCAATTCATGCAAAAACATTTGCATGCATCCTTGAAATTGTCAATTTCATGTTACCAGCCTCCCAATTTCAGATATTTAAGTCTATGCTGGTAACAAATTGGTTCGATCGATTTGGATGAAAGATTAAAAAGGTATGCATGCACGCAAGAGAAGATAAGAGTCCACTGAGACCCTCACGTCTGTCTAATCACCAGAAACACAAAACCTCATTTTCAACATTCGATCCCAATCCAATTTGAGAAAGTATAGTATCATCCTTAGGACATAATGCAAAGTAATAATTTGTTGTTTACGAACATTATCCAAGATAAAACAGCCAAGGAATGCATTTATGGAATAGACACTTCATGCCAACAGGAGGAGGACTTGCTTTAAAAAAGCTACAGATTGAATTGAAATGAATATAAAAAGCATAAGGAATATTATACTTACTGCTATGCCTGAAAGCCCACCGCTGCAAACTCCAATCACACCGTCTACAACAAATTGAGGAACTGCATTCCATGTTCCTCGCTGATATTCTTGTCCTCCAGTACTTAGAAGGGACTTTAAGTAGTTTCGTGTAACCTCATATGTGGTGAAAAAGCAAACATTTCCAATAGACTCCCTAAATACTGTTGCCGTCCACCCACAAAATACTCCCCTCATCTAGATATTCCAAAGCCAATAAATGATGTTTGTAGGTAAAAATAATTATGCTATTGTCCAACTTACCCCCTCCCTCTGTACGATTTTCTGTAAGCAATCTAATGGCCCACTATATATGCTGGATCGATTTGTCAGCATGTCTCTTGCCTGCACTTGCAGTTTGCACTGCACAATTCTATTTAACGATTAGCTACTAATCAAATATATCAAAAGTTCTATCCACATGAAACATCAATACTTGCCTTCACCAATTCCGTTGGACAAAGAATTAAGCTGATTCCAGCTCCTGCAATTGCTGCTGCAGTGATAGTGCTAGCCAGATTTGGCATTTGTGCATCTCCTCCCTTCCTAGAAAAGCCCCGCCCAATAAGAAGCCCCAATTTAGTAGTGTCTAGGCTGCTATAAGTATTGTTTCTAAATGTTTATTTCAGGATAAATATAGAAATGTTAAACCTTTCATTATAATGCAAATTATCCAGGACAGAGATATCAAATTGATTACACTATATGTCTCCAATAAGGTAACTATTCTGTTAGTATATAGGCAGCGTGTTTCCTGTTAAACAACTTTTGGAGTGTAGCTCAGCTTCATATTATGAAGGCTTACAAACAAATTGATAACTGTATAAGTCAAATGCTAAGCCGCGTAATTGGGCAGGAATGCTTGCAATCAATTGTCCATGGTTCATTTACTTCCAACTGCTGCAATCATTCAATGCAATCTAAGAAGACGTGCCAACCAATTTGACCTTTATGATGACATCACTCAACTCAAACACTTAGGACATATCTCATCCATCTTGGTGATTTTAATGATATTTACCTGCAATGCACTCTTTATTTGGGAATATGTGCCGAACAATACTGAACCTTCAACTGCCATACCAACAAAAGAAGGGGTTGCACCTGTATAAAGACCTTTCATCTGATATCAACGATCAAGGTTTAGAGAAATCAACCCCGAAAAGGCTACAACCGCAGAAAAAGAACTTACCCCTTCACTTTTCAAAATGCAACGTGTACAGTGGATGGCATTGCGGTATCTTATAGTATCCATATGCTGGGCCTGCAGCTTGACCTGGCAGTACCCCCAAACAATGAGATCATAAGTGGATAGGCAATTTTGGAAACAAGCAGAAAACGTTAACGAAAGCATTTGCTTGTTTAAAATAAGAAGAAGATGTTTCAGTGAACACCTTAACAGTGTCAAATGGATGACCAATCAGGACAGTGGCGATACCAGCTGCGAATCCAGCTCCATAGTGCTTGGCAGCATCCCCAACGATGGATCTGCCTTCCGGGCCAACTTCCTGTTCGCATTCCATATTAAGTTTTTTCGACAGGAACCCTAGCCTAGAGTTTACTCCGAAGAAAACGTCAAGGAAATTGGGTGAGTGATTCTTGAATTTGAGCCAATCTGCACCTGCCATGTGGCGATCATTCAAATCAAAGAATCACTAAGTGGATAGACATTCTTGCATCACCTGTTGCACGACGTGTTGCATCCGGTTAGAGTGTCACGGCGGTGAAGAAAATGATCAGATTTTTGAAGCCTTCCCTTGACGTCATGGAATGCCCTCTGTTCTGGCATTCCATGGAGGAGCAAAAGGGCAAAAACCGGGAGCGCCTACCAGATGGCATTCCCTAATACAACAAAATGAAACATGTTCATTCTTAACTTTGTAAGTCTGGTTTAGGGTATTCCCGATATGGTCGGGGATAAGATTCTTGCCATTCGGAGTGTGAGCTAGGAGGTCGACATCATCAGCATATATGAGGTGTCTGGTAATTTAATGCAGAAACTGAGCTCTGCCATTTGTCAGCAAGCAAGCCAGCTAGTAGGCAAAGCAAATTGTAACATTAAGTGTGAGCTAGGAGGTCGACATCATCAGCATATATGAGGTGTCTGGTAATTTGATGCAGAAACTGAGCTCTGCCATTTGTCAGCAAGCAAGCCAGCTAGTAGGCAAAGCAAATTGTAACATTAATGATTGCTTGAATTGAAGTTTGAATTCTCATTAGTTTACTTTCAAGCATGTGCGTCAAGGTCATACACATGTGCAACAAGTTGTCAGGTTGAGATTTATCAGAAGAAAACCTTGAGGTCTTCTGGTTCATGGGAACTCAGAAACCTTGAGCTTTCAGGTTTCGTCTCCAAGTCCGTCCATGGGAAACCCCCCTTATATTGTTGGCTACCTTGATTAGCGCGTGAGGGATTGAAGACTTAGTGACCTTATATTAGCTCCAACATGAGCACGTAATAAAGAAGAACTTAAAAGTCTGCCACTAGATCACATATTTATTGACGTTCTCACGTGAGAGTGATGTTCTTAGTTTTGTTGAAATTGTTGACTAGGCTAGGAAAATAAGAATAGGGTTTTAGATTAAACAAGCAGGAGACCTTTGACAAAGCTTGATTCTTTATATGGAATAAAGAAGAGTAAGAATAATCTAATAATGCTTAAATATTGGACGGAATCTTGTAGGCTCATATAACTCAGTTTTATGTTATTGTTCTACGAGACCTCATCAATGTTACATGGTCTAATTCTTGAACAAATCAATAAAACATAGCCTACTCTGAAAGCAATGGGCTACTAAGATACAACTATCCAAACAACAAAGATAAAGAAGATTGACATTGTTACATTTAAAAATGTAATGTTGGTCTTCTGCCACCATTATAATACATATTACAACAAAGACAAAATTGCCTACATATAGTTTTATTCTTGATCATGAACATACAAATATTTCTAGGCCATCCTTAGGATGGAGGGATGGATGGATAGATGGTAATTTAATGTCCACGAGAAGCCGTAGCTTATAAGACATTTAACAACACACCTAGATGGGTCCTGCCTCCACCACTGTAAGGGGCAAATCCTTTATTGTTGTTGGGAGTAGAAATATGTTGGTATAGCTTCCAGCCTTCGCCAGGTCAACTCTCAATTATCTCTTGACTTTTTAAGTATTTTTTTCATAATCTAAGTATAATTTAGCATTTTGACCAATGGTTAGGCCCTTTTTTTGCGGGCCGTTAGCTTAAGATAAGATGGGATTGAATGGCCTTCGAGTGGGTCATGCAAAATAACTCGCGATGCTAGCAGGCTGAGTGGGTTATGTTTGCATAACCCACGAGAGAGGTAATTTGAACCCCTTAAATCATGGGTTGAGCAGTAGCCAGCTGAAGATTGAATAGAATGAATGGATTCTGGCACAACAATAGCTTGAAAATGTTCAGTTGAGTTTTGACTGAAAATGGAAATCCTGTGATGGAGGGAGTATACCTTGCAAGGCTTCAACTATTGCATATCAAAAGACCTTGCTTTCAATCTAAACCATCGTATATTTGCTTGCCGAGAATAGCATCTTTCTTTGCTGACATTTGTTGGAAGATAGGACATCTAGAGGTGATCACCGCATAATCAGGATAAGCGTGTCAGACTAATAAGAATAGAGACAAAACCCTCTGATAGAATTTGCCAAAACGTATCAAACGTGAGGTCTTAAAGGAAGCCATAAATATGCAATAAACCAGAGATGTCAATCCTCAGGTTTAAGTGAAAAACACAGGTCATACGCATTTGACATGGTTCAGACATTCGCAAAACTCAGCATTAGTGGATAATCAAAGATTGTTTGCTCGAAGAAAGTCTTTGTCGACACCATCTTTAAGCGTTGTTTTATTATACCCTACCCAAGTAGGGCATAAGATATCGTCAAGGCGCTAAAACAAACAATGGGGCTCTCCAAAAGCATATCCTAACCAAGTAGAACATCCTCGTTCACATCAATTGATCAACCTTTCATCACCATCAGGGATGTATCCCTCCATGAATCATTTCAATCGAGAACCTTAACAATGACATAAGAAACATGTTTCTTGAAGATAATGAAAGATATGAAAACACATCATTATGTGCTATTCATCCATGAAGGTATAATCAAATTTTGACCCATAGCCAAAAATAATGCTTGCCTGCAACCCAATTTGGGCTGACCAAATTCGATGCCCTTTTGGGCTCTCCAAATTCGCCATCCATCCTATTTCGATGCATAAGATTGGGCCCTATCTATGCACGAAATCGGGTGCCCACCCCGAGTTCATTGCACGAGATTTAACCTTCAGCATATTGAGCCTTATCGGATCACTTACATGCACCACATTTGAGCCAAACTCGTAGCATAACAACATTGTTTGCACATCCTTAATTCAAACCCTACCATAACCCAACTATGTGATTTCAACGATAAAAGCTCCTACATCATCTTGGAACCTATGATGCGTCTCATCATCGTCTCATCATCTGATCATCGGTGTGGCAATGCATGTTGCAACTCTCACCTAAGAGCACTAACCAAAGAAGAACAATGCATCATTAGACATTAAAGTACACTAAAAACTACTCTAGAATTGCAAAAAAATTACAACTTAAATACAAACTACAAAAGTAGTAGCACATGTAGCACATTACACTAGCGCATGCTACATGCTAATAAGAAAAATAAAATTTACATTGTAGAGGCAAAATGCTTGGTCGAGAGCGGCAATGATGGATGGCAAGACACTAAAAGTATAGAATGAATAGCAAGAGGTTTTGACAATATTGTGTCGAGGGGGGAAATTCTAATTCGGATTTTGAATTTCAACAACCACCATGTGGCAATATTATTTTCAATTTGCAATGAGCATGAAAAGGGGGGTTTATTTTTGTGACGCATTATGGGTCTCCAGATATGCCTAGAACCTTTTATTATGATGTCACATGTCCATTATGTATGTAACTTTTTTCCATGTGCTTTTCAAATATCGAGACATTATTTACAGGTAGGGGGTTGTTGTTTTCTTCCTTCTCCATCGGGTGTCTCGTCCAGGAACATGGAATAATTTAACGTCCAAGTTAGCCAAATTGCTAATTTTTTTGCATTTTTGGCCCATAAAATGGCTATTAAATGAGGAAAATTAGAAAGAAATATAAGATTTTAGCCTAATTTGTCCCTCCCACACGTCCAAACTATGGCGGAATCTCCAAGAGCCCGCCTCCGGAATAGATCTACTGAGACTCGAATCGCTTAACCTAAGAGGCTATGGAACTTGGAAAATTGGGGAATTAACTAAGATACATCCACCATAGCAAGTATGAATCTTTACAAATTGCCGAACGAGCTCTGATGTTTTTTCTTAATGCCTTGTTTTTGCTATTCCAGGTTCATTCTTGAAGCATCGAAGGAGGACTCGAGGACTCAGCCATAAAAACTCATTGCCCTTCCTTTAAAAATACGAGTTTGGCTTGTTTTATTGGTCTCTACAAGCACAAGATCTTGTCTCTATTGATAGTACCAGATATATTCTATTTTAGTTGTTCTGCAATTATTTTTAGTAAATCGTGTCTATTATGTGGATTAAACCAAAGATACTGAAAGCCCCAGATTTATCCAAATTTCATGAAATCGAAAGCCCTCTTTTGCATTCATAAAACATTTTGTTGGTCGTCATTTACTTATGAATTACATTATATATAGCAATAAATTCATGTCTTCGTCCAAAGGCTTGGATTTTGTTTAAATTATCATAGTCAATTTTGGCTAATATTTGCCTTTCCAAATTCTCCAAGCATAGCCAAACAATATAAAGTTTTGGGTAAAAAAATTAGGATATTTAGCCAAACGCAAGAAATTGTGATTGACAAAGATTATGTAATTTAGTCAAGCGTTAGAAACTTCAGGCTTTGATTTGAAGCTAGTTTAGCTACACTTATCCTGATTACACTAAAATATAGGAGTAGTAAGTTATTCCATATGGCCCCATCCTTTAGAAGTTTTTTTTTTTTTTAGCAGGGTTGCTTAACCTGAGGTCACCTGAATGCTTGAATTCTAGCCGATCCACGTGTCATGCCACATCAGCCGAAAGTGATACATGCCATCCGATCTTCTAATTTCTGCATCAACAGCAGCTGAGAAAATTAGAAATTGCACAAAAATCACCTCTCTCTCGACTATGGCCTCTACTTTTTCTCCTCTCTTCTTTTCTTTCCTTCGTCTCGGGAGTCCAAAGAAAATGTTCAGGATACTCTCTTTATATTTCAAGCTTTTTTGCAAACCCTTCGCCGGATTTGAAGCGGCCTCCTTCCTCAGCTAAGCTAAGCTTTCTTATTTTCTTTCTTTCTTTGTTTTCTATTCCATCTAATCTCTTCTTATGCAGGAAAACTTCTGAGTCGTTGGTGCATCAAAGAAGCTCGAATTTACATAAGACGAGCCAGAAGTTGAGCGGTCTGCAGAAGATGGTTGATCCACGATTTTTGCATTTTAGAATAGGGCTCTAAGCTCTGCTCCTTCCTCTATTTCTGCAAGACCACTGCTGTCACTGCTATAACCAAATTATCTCAGTCCTATTGAAGCCTTTTTGAAGCTCTTAGCAACCAGATTGAAGCCCATCAGTAGCCTAGCCTTGCCCCTTTTTTTAAGGTTGTTGCCCCGATATAACCTTCCATCTCTGAATATGGCCCATGTTATCATAACTTACAGAGCTGGATGTGCCTTTCCGCTCCATGTGCTGGGCATGATTCACCATAGCCATCGCTTGGGCTTCAACTTCAAGAGTGAAGGTACTCTTTTCTATATTGAAGGCAAGCAGGGTGAAGGTTTTATTCCTGAAACATGAAGCAATTTTATGTTTCTCTTGCTCCAATAATGGAGGGGTTGCTTTCATGCCTAATTGCTTGCCATGGTACATTAGGTGGCATTAGGACAAGCGTTGGAGCCCTGCCTGTTCTCATAATATTCTGTACAGGTAAACGTCTGCATCTTCTATTGGATGGACTTTGCATGAAATTGAACATTCTTCAAAGCACTTCTATGATTTTTCATTTACAACCCAGGCAGCTTGGAGAGCATTTGCATGAAAACTATCCGGAGGAGAAGTACTAGGTAAACGTTTATGCCTCCTATTTTACATTAAGTTTATGCCCTTGACCTCTGGCTTATGAATTTTTGAGTTTTTTCAGTACAATTAGTAGCTTTCTTTGACATTTTTATAAGGCATGCAACAAACATTCTCTTTGGCTGTTGCAGCATCCTACTGCATCACCAATGCAGATCTGCAAATCCTGTATTTCAACTTTAAAGATTAAGGTAAAACATTTGATGTTTCATAGATTATTTAGAATGCAGACATCATAACGTATAACTGGAACCATACCAAGAATGTATGGCACCATAATATGAATGTCTGTACGATGGAGGCATATATCTAACATATATCCTACATCACGGCCAAAAGCAATTCGCTTCCATTCCTTAAGTTTATGGTCCTTGCATGTGGCCTCCTTTAGTTGTTGATCTGCATTGCCGTGTGGAGGCATTAGAACTTTTTGCGCTTACAAACATTTTGCTTAAATCTTATGCAGCTAGGAATTTCATTGCAGGAAATAATCCGCAAATGCAGGAAATGATCCGCAAATTCTGTCTTGTTTCTTGACATCCCCTCTATTTGAAGTTTCAAAGAAGCTGGAGTTTTATGGGAATTCTTTCTAACTTTCATATAGTATTCTTGTAGCTGAGCAATCTATGAACTGTGCATGGATTTGTGTGCCACTTGTTTGACATACTTTGTCTTTTTTTACTTATTGTAGATAGCAAGGACAGAATCATGGTGTCATTTTTGATAGGCAAGTGACATCATGAGAAGTATAAATCTTTCTCTCCTGCAGCTGTACCAAGAAGGTCTAGACAAGTTTATACACAACCCCTCTTCATCTGTAAATAGCTGCAAAATGTTGCAAGACATGATCTACAAATTATGACACAATTTGCTCTACTGCATTGACAATATGGTGTTCATCATGAAGTTCTATTACAAGGTATCATTGTTTAGACTTTTATTTTTCTGGTGCATGGATGGGATGTTTGCCAGAAACTCCAACATTCTGCTCGCTTTTGAGCAGAATCATATATAATATTTTGTATTTTCTCTTTTAACACATAATGACACAAATGACGTCATTGGAGAGAGACCAAAATCTACGCATCATTTGAAATGATCACAAAGAACCTCTTCTTTCCTTGAATGTAGAGGACCGTTTCAGGTATGGTAGTCAATATGCTATAGATAGTACTAAGCTAAAGATAAAGGTTTCCATCAACTTTGGTGATTAGGAGCATCCTATAAATACAGAGAGTTAATTTCTATCTTGATAACAAGCTGACTTTCAATAAGAACCAGCTTAACAAGTCACATTAACACCATATCAGTTTCTAAGATCTATGTCAGACTTGCTTTCATTCTTACACATATGTCAGACTTGGATGCATTGTGGTTGTGGTGCACTTGATGCCCTCCGAATTTGAATGTGAAGGAGCTAAATGATGCATGTACATGTAGCTTCATTTTCCAATGTATTGCCTATCCAAGTTATGCAGCATATGGCATTTTACTGCACATGATAACATGGAACCATTTACAGTACTACAGTAATGGGAGTTCTAACTTGGTGACCAAGGTGTAAACGTGTCTTCATATTACAATTATGGCCCTGTGATGATGAAGTTTGTTAGTTGAATAAACATTTGTATCAGATTATGGTAAAGTAAGGTTAGGCATTGATTTTGCACTTAAGTTGCCACCTTCATTGCTTGCTACGTTATGGAGAAAGCAACTTACTATGCAACATGGAAGCTCTAAGTAGTTATGTCAAAATGATAAATTTCGACTTTGTTTTACCCTATATATAGAGTTAATATGACGACAGTCTTAATTCCTTGCAATATACCATCTATTAATTACTAGCAAGAGTTTTGTTAGTTAGCTTCCATATGCCTATTCATGAAAATGCTATGGTATTTTGATTTTTAGCAGGCTTGTGTAACCCCCTACGACAATTTCTAAAATTCTAGTCTATTCTTGTTGCGCTTATCCTCAGCAAGTTTCAATTTATATCGTTAGATCTTCAAATTTCTATAAGCAAGTTTCAATTTATGCCGTTAGATCTTCAAATCTCTATATCTACGGCTCAAGAAATTCCATGTTATGATGCGGTGAGTTTTTTGCTTGCAGCTGCACCAGATTATGTTTGCTTGTATATTTTGTTACGGGTTTGGTAGCGCCAGAGTATGACCTATCTTTCATCCCTTTTTTTTTTTTTTTGGAAGAACTTTTCACATTGTATTAAAAGAATGACAATAGTACAAGGTGAGTGAGGAGCAAGAAAGCTGCCCCAAAGAG
>JAANSK020267327.1:0-11899 GCA_011763485.2 Isoetes engelmannii
TACACATACACAAAGAATCCTAGTTCATTTATCTTGACGATCCGGCCATCAAGCCGGACCGATTTGCAGTTTCTCAGACGCAGTATAAGTTTCCATAACTTAAATACAAGCATCCCATTGGACCGTGATGATCCCTTGCCAAAATAAACCTTCAAATCCCTAATTAACCATGATGCCAATTATAGACCTATGGTCTAAAAATGTAACGAGATATTTATCTTCTCAAGGCATAAAAGTAATGGTTGCATGGACTCCTATATACTTCTAGCTCCACATTGTCTGCTTGAGAATTTGCGCTGTGCATCTGCTACATTTATATGCCACAAGATACATGTACTAATTTGACATGATTATCCTTCATTAAGTTACCACAACAACGTGTTGCTTGAACTATATAAGAGTAGGTGATAAGTTTCAATCAAAACAGTAAGCTCATGGCTATAGTTTCTCTCATACGATCTATATGCTATAGTAAGAGTTGCATGCAACAATTGCATGTTGATATCCACATGTCCAACATGCATCTAGAAAAAGATTGCTTAATATAATAATAGGAAAGGAAAATATTTTTTCTCTTGTCTTAGTCCATCAATAGAACATAATATCATGAAGGACCATTGACCTTAAATCTACCCAAAGGTGACGTTTGCCTTCTAGTGGACCATGGTCCTTGAACTTACCCAAAAGTGAACATGCACTCCAAGGTAATTATCTAATTGGGAACTCCAATGTTTACAATAGAAAACTTCTCCTATTCTCTAAGGATTGTCGAGGAGAACCATGTTTTACAATAGAGAGATTTCACAATCTGTAAGGAAGAACCATGCATGGTTAAGATCCCACAACGACGTGTTGTTTGAACTATATGAAGAGTAGGTGGTAAGTTTCAATCAAAACAGTAATATGGGGCTATTTTGCATCCTTGGCATTATGGTATATACATCTAGCCTCAATTAAAAGAGCCATATAAATATGTCGCCACGACAAACCTGGTCCCCACCTACAATATAGAATCAACCATCTATATAAGACCTCTACCATGAGCCTTATATATACATAATACAAGAAGTAGCATCAAGGGCATCATGGCTATTTCTAGCATCCTATCTTCTTCACCCACTTCATCACAGTTTCTTCCAAAAAATGGCGATGCTTACATGCCAAGGTATTTAGAAAGCATAACATTTGTTGCACAATGTGTTCTTTACATTTTATGTTGCTGATCTATCTTTATATCAGGTTCCCTTTAGTGTCCTACCAAAGTCTGAGGATTAAAAGAAGCACAGGAGGTTGTTTATTTATTGTATAAACAAAATGTCTAGGGTAAATTGTGATGCTAATTTCCTGCTAATACTTGTGCCATTTGGGACTTGCAGTGAAGGTAATTTGTGATGCTTCTGTTCCTGTAAAAGAAATTTCTGGTCCGAACGCAGCGAACCCGACCAGTCCCATTGAGTTCGATGAGGTTTTACATAGATCTGCATTTCCCAAAGACTTTGTATTTGGGGTGGGATCATCTGCAATGCAGGTACGCTCCTCCCTTCTTATTTGCACACTAGAAAATGTGTGTAAACTTACCGATATGTATATATAACACAACACAATGCTCTGCATTGCAAATAATTGGTGCAGTTTGAAGGTGCTGCATTTACTGGAGGCAAAGGGCAAACCGTGTGGGACGTTTTTGTCAGAGATTCAGGTCATGAATTGCCCTACAAACCTTGCAATTTGCTGCTCTTTTCTTTTCTTTTCTCATAAGTTAATGCTTTCTGATTAGCAGGTAAAATCCAGAGTGACAGCAATATCAAAGATAATGGACACCCCTTTGTTGCTGCTGATACATACCACCGTTATAAGGCATATTGATTAGCTCATAACTACTCTTGGCAGAACTACTTTAACTGATTAAATACTTGTATGCAGGAAGACATAGATAAATGTCTGAAGTACTTGGATGTAGACTCCTATAGGTTTTCTATATCCTGGGCAAGGATATTCCCTAGTAAGCGTGCTTGCTTACAACATTTCTATTCCTTTTCAAAAAGAACATTTGCACAATATTTTTTTCCCTTTTCGAACTACTTTGCCTTGTTCTGATTTGGACTTTTGCAGATGGCATTGGGAATGTGAACCAAGAAGGGGTCCAGTATTACAACAATCTGATTGACGCATTGATTGCCAAAGGCATTTTAAAATTCTATCCACATTCTTCTCCAAGCTTAACATATAAATTTTTTCTGACCTTTTCATTCTCGGTTCAGGAATTCAGCCTTTTGTAACACTGCACCACTTTGACATGCCATTGGCACTGCATTGCAAATACCTGGGTTGGATGGACGACCAAGTTGTGTAAGGAAAAAAAAATAGCAAAATTGTTCACCAATAAATTTTTTTATATTACTAAACTCTTAGGGATGGGAAAAATATCAGGGAAGATTTCACTGCCTATTCCAGATTCTGCTACAAGACATTCGGAGATAGAGTGAAGAATTGGTGCACCTTAAATGAGCCACATATGAATGCAATTCAGGGTTATCTATTGGGCAACTGGGCGCCTGGACGATGCAACAAGCCAGCTGATTCTGTTGGATTGAACTTATTTCAAGCTATACCGGAAGGCCACAATTCATCAGTTTGCCTCGTTGGAGACTCTAAATCTGAACCCTATATTGTAGTTCACAATATGCTTCGAGCACATGCTTCCGCCGCTGCAACATACAAGAAAGAATTCCAGGTATATCTCTGTCAAAATATGCACTTCGATCCATTCACATTCGAAGTCAAAATGGATATATATATGTTCATCCGTCCGTCCAATAATTATCAGAAAGCAAAATCAAATAGATAATTAATAGTATTAATTTCATGCCACTCAACATCATATTGGACGAAATTGTCATTCGGTCTCCTTGCCATTTAGAAATAGCTATCTTAAATTTTGTCATGTCATCTTTTTTAACCCAAAACATGTCATCATTAAAATAAATTAATAAACCTCCGGGTACTTGAATGTACACAAGGAATTCCATCAACAAACTGAGACCACAAGATCTTGCGATGTGTCACATATCTTTAGGCCAACTCATGGTTATTTCCCCACAGACAATGTGATTTATTCACTATTGAATATCCTCGGGGTGTGATTCTAATTAATTTTTACATATTAAGATAGCTTTGGTTGATTACCCTTGGGGTTTGATTTTGAGGTGGACCTCTTTTCTTATAGATAAGATATAGTATTCTCCTTCTAGATTGTTTACTCCATAATTAAGAATTTCTTATTATGTATTAAACATGAATCATGTATGTAGATCACCATCTTACACAACCTTGCCCATGTAGGCTTCCCAGAAAGGGCAAATTGGCATCACGCTAGATTCTAGTTGGTATGAACCCGTTACTAACTCAAAAGAAGATGTTGTAGCTCAATCTAGAGCCCTGGATTTTGAGCTTGGATGGTAAAAGCCCCCTTAGCCACTAGGTTTTCATTCTCATTGCTTATTGACTAATTTGAGGTTTTTAGGTTGTTGAATCCCATCATAAATGGAGATTACCCTCAGGTAATGAAGGACAGGGTTGGATCACGATTACCAACATTTAGTGGAGCGGAATCAAGGCAAATTAAGGGGTCAATTGATTTCCTCGGCATTAATTATTACTCTAGTCATTATGCAACTGATGCTAACGACAAAAATCACCCAAATTTCATCATTGCTTATGGTCCCGATCATCAAGTATATGCCACACGTAAGGTTTTCGATGTTGCACAAATGGATATTCACTCTATATACACATATAAGTTTGTTTCATTATTATCATATATTTATATCTTCCCATATTTCACTATGTCTTTTCAGCCTATAACACAAAGGGAGAGCGGATTGGCCTAGAGGTAAGCACTCTTTGTAAACCCATCAGTTGAAAATGTTCTTATTGGATCTTGGATAAGTTTGTTATAGAATGGTAGTTTCAACCTCGCCCCTTGGGGAATTCGTAGTCTTCTTCAGTACATTGGAAAAAAATACCACCCTGAAAAGATTTACATCACTGAAAATGGTAAGCTTCGTATTCAAGTGCTTTGGTATTTGATTGTCTTCTCTAATTTGGCATTTTTCCCCAGGAAACATGGATCTTCATGATTATGAACTTCCCACAGCAGTCGAGGACAATTTGCGAATGAAGTATTTTAATGCCCATCTTACGAATTTACTGCATGCTATTAGGTATGTTCATATTTTCAAGATAGCCACTATCTTATATTTTGACTGATATTTTGTGTTTTAGGGATGGATCTCCTGTAAAGGGATACTTTCACTGGGCAATTACAGATAATTGGGAATTCAATGCTGGATACACTAGAAGATTTGGGTTGTTTCATATAGAACGAAGTCAAGACTTGAAAAGGCATCCAAAGCAATCAGCTATTTGGTTTAAGTCATTCCTTGACCGCAATCGTATCCCAAAAACTGCTTAGAATAAGCTAAATTTTTGGGAGGTTTATATTATATTAAGCTATACATATATAACCAGTTTTTTGAATGTACAATATACCAGCAAGCTCATTACTGCCAAGGTTTTTCCCTCGAAAACCCTTCGGGACGGGGTTTTTTTCATCCTGGCCGTAATGCACTTGCTGTTTTCTCTTTGTAAGGGTCTAGTTTACTTTTGCTATCTAAATTTACAAATGACGATAATATGTTGCACAATATACTTGGACTCTGCCATTGAATCAACAAGTGGAGTTGTTGGACATGCATCTACCAGTAGTATATCTAGAATCTGTCATAAACCTATCCGTAAAAAATAAAAAATTACATATAAAGTATGCAAGCAAATACACAAGTAAATACGCCAAAATCGGCAAAGAATCTGTTATATAGTGACGAATCCAGAGTATAATAGCCCGAAGGTGAATAGGAAACAAGACAAGGCGCCTAGAAGACTCAGGACTGGTGTTGAGTCGGAATCATTCGAGAAGGATGAGACTCCACTATTTATGTCCTGATTAATGGTCCAGATTGTGCCACTCTCTTGGACGAGATCACGCCATGTGTTGAACATGCATATGTTCTATGTGACGACCATGTGCATACAAGTATAATACATGTATGGTCGTCACACCATCCTCTTCCTACGACGGCAGTGAGTCGACCGGACAGGAGCCGCAATATTGAAATTGGGCTTGCCTGGATAATGCTTGTGGAATTCTGCAATTTTATCAAGAGCATTGGACACATTTTCAGCAGGTTCCCAGGTTCTATCACTTGGGGAATACTATTAATGGCCAAGGTTCCGGCATGCCTAGATGAGCAGATTCACTGAAATGCAGTGACCTTTTGTGCCCAAGAGATCTGCCTAAGAAGGCTATTATGCGGGCTTTTCTGACAAATAGATGAACAAAGATTTGCAGAACACAACCTAATCAAAAACTTAGTAATAATGAACCAAAGTTCGATCACAGACAGATTTGGAAAAGAAGGACATCTTTATTGATATTCAGACAAATATTTACAAAAAGATCTGAAGATCATACACAAAATTAAATCACAAGACACTTCGTGCTCAGACAGTAAAACTGGATCTGGAATTTAGGCGATTGGCAATTAAGAGCACAAAAACAGAAGTTCAGATAGATTGGTCGGCCTGCAGGGGTCTTCTTATAAATGTCAGCCATATCTCCTCATGATGTAGCAAAATCTGTACAGGAGAATCTTGTATTTTGGCAGATCCAAACCTTCCATTTGGCATCATAATGCAAAATTCGTACTTGGGAATCTTCCGCCCATAGGAGTTTTTGTGGCCTTTGCCACGGCACTATCCGTTGCTTCTTCCGTTGGACCATCCGTGGTGTCTTCCGTGGAAGGCTCCATTGCACTTTCCGTTGTTGCATCCGTGGCATCGTCCATGGAAGGCTCCATTGGCTCCATTCCTTCTTCCGTTGCACTTATGCCTTCTTAGACATGGCGCCTCTACCGTAGTATTCTCTGTATAACATTGACAAAGTGTCAATATGAACACCACCCCCGTAAAAAGTGATGTCTGTGTCATGAAGAAGTGCAAAGTCTTTTTCGTATATGGCCAAGTTCCCTGGAGGATGTTTGTATTATGTTCTTTCTCGGTGTAAGGGCAGAGTGGCCGATCATGATAAATGTTGAAACTCCATGTCGTGTGTCGTGAACCCAACTGAAATACACGAAAACTACGTACAAAGATACACAAAGTGTACACCAAGATCTGGCAAAGAATTTGATATACAATGGAACAAGAGTACAATGGCCCGAAGGCGATCAAGAATACCGGGCAGGCGCCTAGAAGGCTCAAGACTGACATTAAACCGGAATAGCTCGAGAAGAGTGAGGCTCTCTTATATAAATCTACACCTACGGTCAAGATCATGCCACTCCAGTGGACGAGATCGCTCCAAGTGTCGACCATGCGCATGGCCCATGTGATGACCATATTGTATAATACTTGTATGGACGTCACACCATCCCCCTCCTACGACGGCGTCGAGTGGCGCGAACAGGAGCCGGAATGCTGAGACTGGGCTTGTTTGGGGAACGCCTGTGGAACTCTGCAATTTTATCGGGAGCATTAGCTACATCTTTTGCAGGTTCCCATGTTCTGTCACTTGGAGAGTATCCTTCTCAATCGACCAGATAATAGAGGCGACGCCACAAAAACTTGGAGTCCAAATTTCTTGAACTTCAAACTCCTCATGGTCATCTATCTCGATATGTGGTGGCGGTGGAGGTATGCGGTCTGGAAAAGGATTGGCCGTGTAGGGTTCCAACAAGGAAACGTGGCACACTAGGTGGAGCCAAACTGAAGGTGGGAGCTCCAACTGAAAAGTGTGCAAGGATCCGGTATGGACCCAAGCGCCGATAATCAAGCTTGTCACAAGGGCGCACTATCAGCAGGTCCCAGCACAGGAGCTAAACCAGGTCCCCAACTAAGTGTGGAGCATCTTGCCGATGCTGATCAGTACGATGGCGGTACCATTCCTGGGACTGAAGAAGATGGTCTTCAAGATCATCATGGAGGCCACGGAGCATCTCGAGTTGGTCTTCAGCACTGGGGTTAACTGATTCATAGCCTGGAGCCATGAATGACCAGCGAGGATCGATGGGTGCTGGAATTCACAAAGAATGGTGTCTGGCCCGTAGTATCATGGACTAAATTATTGTAAGTGAATTCAGCCAAGGGGAGCCAACTGACCCAAAGAAACCGGCAACAAACTGGGGACCACGATGGCCGCAATCACTGATGATGGTATCCGGTAAGCCATGGAGTCGAACCACTTCCCGAAGCAAAGGATCAGATGTGCCTTCACTGGTGATGGAAGTGCTGCATGGTATGAAGTGTGACATCTTGGAAAAATGGTTAATGACAACAAGGATGGCATCATGACCCCAAGAAGGTGGAAGCTAGACAATGAAATCCACGATGATGCCTTTCCATGGGCCACCAGGGACTGGCAGAGGCTGAAGCATACCATGTGGAAGATGCTTGAGATTCTTTGCATGGCAGCAAGTGTCGCATGAGCGTACAAAACTCTCGAATGTGCATCAGAGACCTGGCCACCAATAATCCCGAGCAATGAGTTCCAAAGTCTTGGCAACTTCAAAGTGGCCGGCGAGAGGAGAGTCATGACAAGACTACAGAACTTGGAGTTGCGGAGTGCCATCAAGAACATATAGGAGTCCATCATGGAAAACGAGCCCATCTCGAACTTCAAATTGATCATAGTCCGAACGTGTCCGTTCAGGAGGATCACCATTGCGACGCTGATGAGTAGAGCCAATATGTGAAAATACATCATGAGCCCGAGTCGGAGGGAAGTGTCACCCGAACAGACTGCAACAAGGCAGTGCCATGGGACCTCTCGAACAAAGTGATGGCCATAAGCTAAAAATGATCAGGCCTAGAACAACCTGAGAGTGTTGATCAAATGCAGGATCCCCGGCTTGGGCTCAAGGCAAGAACATCGAGACAAAGCATCCGGCTTCCCTTGGAGAGGTCCAGGGTAGTACTTGATCACAAAATCAATGCGTGACAACACTTGAGTATGTCATCGAGCCTGACGACGATTGAGTACTCGAGCAGACTGGAAATACTCTAGGTTCCGATGATCTATATAGACTGTGACCCTGTGAGGGGACCCTTTCAAGAATCGCCTCCATTCTTCAAAGGAATCAACTATCGCCATCAACTCTTTGTCATAAATGGGGTAGTTGAATTTAGCAGTCTAGAACTTTCGTGAATGATAAGCTATAGGATGCAACTCATGATCATCCCCCTCTTGTGACAAAATACCCTCCAGAGCAAAATCAGAGGCATCTGCTTCCACAACATACGGGCGTGAAGGGTTCGCATGAGCAAAAACTGGTGCTGAAGTGAAAGCATGCTTAAGGGTGACAAAAGCGGTCTCTGCTTCCACATTCCATTCAAAGGGCACATTCTTGGATGTGAGGTGTGTCAAAGGGAGGAAAATCTTCTTGTAATCCTTGATGAAGCGGCGATAGAAATTGGCGCACCCCAAGAAGCACCGGGCATCTTTAACTGAGGAGGGCGTTTCCCAATCAAATACTGTTCTGACCTTCTTCGGATCCATGGAGACGCCCTGAGGTGTGATGCGGTAGCCGAGGAACTCGACATGGTCTTGCTCGAACTGACATTTCTCTAACTTGGCATAAAGCCCATGTGCACGCAGCTTCTGGAGAACCTTTCGGACATGCTCTTCTAGGGTCTTCGAATAGATCAGGATATCATCTAGATAGATGATAACAAAGAGATCCAAGAAATCCCGAAAAGCATCATTCGCCATGTGCTGAAACGATGCTGCCATACCGAGTCCAGAAGGCTGTCTTTTATTCATCACCTTCGCGGATCCGAATAAGATTATAGGCACCTCAAAGATCAACCTTGGTGAAGTACCGTGCGCCTTGCAGACGCCCAAGCAGTTCTGAGAACAAGGGCAGAGGATACTGATTGTGCACAATGATCTTGTTGAACCCGTGATAATCTACCACCAGCCGCAAAAAACCATCCTTCTTGGAGACAAAAAAGATGGAAGCGCCTGCGGGTGACTGAGAATGCCGGATGAAACCAGTGCAAGATTCTCCTCGATATATGTCCATAAGGTCTCCAACCCTATTGGTAACGAGTCATAGATAGGACCATAAGGTGGAATCATCCCTGGATGAAGATCAATAGGGCAGTCATAGGGACGGTGCTCAGGAAGCTTGCTGGCTTTGACCTTGTAGAAGACATCGGCAAAATCCTTGTGATTATCAGAAAGAACTAGAGCAGGTGTTACAGAAGCCGAGCTGGTTGACATATGAACTTGTACTGTAAACACCGAACTGGGGTTTTGTCTTCCAGATTGGATAAACTTGTGAAGCGAGATCATCGCGATACGGAGCCGCAAGGACATGAAGAGGGCTTAGGAGGATCGCCACTGCGATCCTGATGGGCTGGAATAGATGCAAGAACAAAATCTAAATCAGGGGCAGGAACATGAGCAGGAGCAGGAGTGAGAACTGAAACAGAAGCAAGAGCAAGAGCAAGAGCAAGAGCAAGAGCAAGAGCAAGAGCAAGAGCAAGAGCAGGAACATGAATATGTGCAGGAGCTGGAATAGGAATATGGACGTGTACATGTACAGGAGCTGGAGTAGGAACTGGGACATGACACGAAGCAGAAATAGGAGTTGGATTATGAGCAGGAGCGAGGTCAGGAGCCCAAGAGACTTCACGGGATGGAGATGTCGGGACAGGGGCAGGAGATGTGGATGAATCAGAACTGGGGCAGGGGCTAGCAAATTGAAATGATCTAGAGCGCCAGTTAATCTGTGGGTTGTGTAGCCCAAGCCAAGGGAGGCCCAAGACTACATGTGCATGTGGGCTAGCAATGAGATTGAAGGAAATGCTACACGATTCTCTCTCGAACAGAAGCCGAACATGTGCAGTACAGTTTGTGACTGCGCCCGAGGAGATCTCACGTCCATCAATCACCCCAACAGCACTGGGATGCTCAACTCTACGTCTAGGGATGGCGTGCTTAGAAGCAAATGCACTATCCATAAAGCAAGCATTTGCACCACTATCAAAATTGCGCCGATGCTTCCAACTTCCCGGCCTCTGCCTCTAATACTACGGGTATAAGAAACTTCTTACTAACCTTATCTGAGGGGATAAATCCTTCACTGCATCTGGGTGGAGTCTGAGGAATGATGGCTAGCCCACGAGAGACTGACCTCTGAAGTTTTCCGACTGATTGGGACGCTTGACCGGACACTCACGAACCATATGACCAGCCCCACCATAAAAGAGATAGAGGTTGGCCTCTCTTTTGCGCTGCTTCTTGGCTGTCGACAAAGGCCCTCGAGTCGCCCGATCAATCTGCATAGATGATGATTCCGCCTTTCTTGCCGACGCTCAAAAAGGCGGTTATCACAACGAACTGCAAATTTGATAGCTTCCCTTAAGCTTGTTGTATCCCCCATGGTTAACAACATATCTTTGACATCCTCACGCAAGCCCCTTCGAAAACAATCTCGAAGGGCAACGTCGTCCCAGGCAGTATCATCTGTAATTGGGGGGAATTCAGATGCATAAACTGAAGCTGGACGTGAGCCTTGCTTGAGATTACTGATCTTTGTAACTGGTGTCCGCTGGCGATCTCTATCCCCAAAACATGCCTCGAGCTCGGCTGTGAATCCATGTAGCGTTTCATGTTTCCTAGCACACCATAGTTGTACTTCTGAAATCCTCCAAACCTCACCACTACAACCACATAACAGTTTCCATATATGGTTATGAAGTATGGTTATAAATAAACAAGGATGCACACACTTACTCTAAGCCATTTCTACTTTGTTTCTCATCGAGGTTGGCTGGATTTTGAATGATTATAGTATGCTTTTCTTGACTGATTTAAACAGCAATACATGCCGGCATCACCATTCCTTCTGCCTCAGATTATTGTAAAAATGCAGAGAATTAAATGTGTAAATGAGTATAGATCAAACCTGTGACCATCATCAATACAATTCACATGAGGTGATCAACATATCGTTCCAACAATTTCTTTCCACCATCATTGTACCATCAATACAAAAATAAAAATAAATTAAACAAGAGAAGTGATACATCAACATCTGAAATACGTGCACAACTTACTTTTCTATGCTAAATTGCTTACTACTGCAGTCAACAATATCTGCTCAAACAACGAATTGAAGTTTGTTTATAAGTAGTTGGATTCAATTTAAAAAGCTTCAACGACAAAACAAGGTGGTGAAGCAAACTTGATCAACAAATAGCCAAGAAGCCACAGTAAGCATAGGGAAATCCAAGTGGTGCAAAATGACTTAACAAGACAGCTGTGAAATTCCGTCTGTGAAAGTGATTCAGGGAAAACCCAAGAGCCTTCAAATGCATCTCTGGCTGCTGAACACCTCTCAAAAATTGTGCATGTATTCTCTAAACAAATATGATGCTCATGTTGAAACTGCTCCAGTCCATCTTTAATCCATGCCTCTGCATGTCAAAGTCCGGTCAAGGGAATGCTTCAAATTTGGGACACTGTCTGCGTTAAATCGCTCCAGCAAATCCATTTGCCTGGATCAGTTCCCCCTGGATCAAAATTCTTCCTCCTTCTACTTCAAATCAGGGAGGTTTCAAAATTTGTCCACTTCAATTGATGCTTCAAAAATCCGAACAAAGCAATGCGTTAGTGCCGCTTCAAAATCCATCCCTTCAATCGACGCTTCAATCCAATGTTTATGGCTGAATCAATAGCACAAATCGCCAAAAGGACTGTGTTGGTCCTGTGGACAAATCCACAGGCCTCTACTTGTTATACAAAGAAGATCTCACGGAGATGGGCACGGGCACG
>JAANSK020267338.1:0-11898 GCA_011763485.2 Isoetes engelmannii
GTTGATTGAAGCCCTGTGATAGGGCATAATAGGCAGCTAACAGCGGCAGAAACAGGCAGCTTCAATCTTGAGTGCTCTCGAACCTGTGATAAACAGGCAGCTTCAATCTTGAATGCTTTGAGACTCCCGAACCTGTGATAAACCTAGCTGTGGGTGTGCCGATGCTTTGATAAACCTGCTGTGGGTGTGCCGAACCTGTGATAAACCTAGCTGTGGGCATGATAATCGATTTGAGAGATGAGGATTCTTTGCCTGCCGGTTAAAGGGGATAAACACCCCTGCTCGCCCATTACCTCAGGCAAACAGGCTCGCCCCTCCGGGCTCGCCCATTTATCTGAGGTAATGGGCTCTCAGGGGTGTTTATCCCCTTCTTCTTCACGTCGAATCCCTTAATAATATACAAGGCCATGTTATATATACCTTTTATATAATACGGCGAATAAAAGAGGCCGTATTGTCTAAAACCCATGCCTGCAATGTTCGCGCATTCTTCTCCGGTGGCTCCTCAGGCTGGCAGGCGCAATATCTTAGTTACTTCGGCGCTGCCCTACGTGAATAATGTGCCACACCTTGGCACTCTCATCGGATGTGAGCTCTCTTTCTTGTTTGATTTGCGTTTTAAGTTTTGAAACATGTAAAACATGGTATGAATTACTCCATGTACCTGGTACCTTCGAACTATTATGTGAATCTTGAACCATGATTCTAGAATTGTATACCGTTCCCTTGTATTGCTGAATTTTATAATCCGTTCAAGTTGTAGGATTTGTAATTTTAAATAGTGCGTAAATATGGCCTTCATTTGGGATTTGTGTAAATCTACATAAGGCTGGGTAGGATTGTCTCCTAATATCCTAAACGCTGCTGCTTTGAGACTAAGTCTTATGTTTTGGTATTCAGGTGTGCTGAGTGCCGATGTGTATGTACGATACTGTAGATTGAGAGATTATAACGTTTTATTCGTTTGTGGTACTGATGAGTATGGCACTGCCACTGAGAACAAGGCAATAGAAGAGAAAACGACAGCCAAAGAGATATGTGATAAGTAAGGTTGCACATTGTCTTTGTTATCTTTTTAGGCGAGTTCTTGAGCTTACTCTCCATATCCCTCCAGGTATCATGCAATTCATAAAGAGATTTACGAATGGTTTGACATTGACTTTGATAAGTTTGGCCGAACCTCAACACTCGAGCAGACTGAAATTTGCCAGGCAATATTTCTGAAACTGCTTGACAAGAAGCTTTTATTTGAAGACACCATACAACAATACAACAGGTAACTTGCCTGAACTCATTGCTTTACACATTGGATGCATGAATTCTAATGCACCTGTTTGGGTTGTCGCAGCTCTATTGTGAGAACTGCGACAGGTTCCTTGCCGATAGATTTGTGGAAGGTACTTGGCCAGACGAGACTTGCTTATCTGAAGATGCAAGGGGCGATCAATGTGCTAAGTGTGGGAAACTCTTGAATCCCATCGAATTGTTAAGACCACGATGCAAGGTAGCATACATCGATGCGTTTTTTTCTCCTTTCCCCTTGCACAAAACATGACAATAACTTGACACTACTTTCACGATATAGCTTTGTCAAACCACTCCTCATGTCCGAGATACAAAACACCTCTTTTTGGACCTTCCACATCTCAAAGAAAGACACGAGGCATATGTGAGAGAGACATGTATAGTTGGACGATGGAGTTCTAATTCTATCCAGATGACAAATGCATGGATACGGGATGGTCTTAAACCCAGATGTATCACGCGGGATCTTAAATGGGGGGTCCCAGTTCCACTTCAAGGTTTTGAAGAGAAGGTATTTATGGTGCTCTAAATGGTTCATTTCTGGAATAAAGTGTATGTTTGTTTTGATTAGCAGTATCATTTGCAGGTTTTTTATGTGTGGTTTGATGCCCCAATTGGATATATATCCATTACTGCCAGCTACACATCTGATTGGGAGAAATGGTGGAAGAATCCTGACAACGTGGAACTTGTCCAGTTTATGGGAAAGGACAATGTTCCTTTTCACACGGTTAAGCATTGTCATCTTTCTTTACTATATTTAGTCTATAAGTGTTCAAGAATGATCTGCTGATGGTTTTTAGAGTTCATTTCGAACAGGTAATCTTCCCCTGTACCCTCCTTGGGACAGAAGATACATGGACATTGATGCGTACAATAAGTGTGACTGAATGCTTAAATTATGAATCTGGTAAGAGGTGTGTGGAAAAGTGCTAAAGCTTGCTTTTGTCTACTTACACAGTTAGTGTTGCATTGTCCCTTGCATTGTCCCTTGTAGGAAAGTTTTCAAAAAGCCACGGGATTGGCTTGTTTGGAAATGATGCAAAGAACACAAAAGTTCCAGTTGATGTTTGGCGATATTATTTATTAATGAATCATCCTGAGGTATTTCAAAGGACATTTCTTAATGTGTGAACTTTATAATCTTGTGTTTACAAGTTGGTTGTTTGTTCCAGGCATCAGATGGCCGACCTGCAAGCAAAGCAAAACAAAGAATTATTAAATAACTTGGGCAACTTGGTCCACAGGTGCTTGAGCTTTATTGCCAAACCAGAAGGTAGCAAAGAGTGAAACCGACGCACACACACCCCCCCCTTCTTCAAAGAAAAAAAAGAAAAAAGAAAAAAACAAACCGCCTCTTCTTGTTTACTCAATGAAGCAATGCCCTTATTGTGTTCTACAGGTTTGGGATTGGCTCTGTCATCCCTGATGCTCCAGGAGCTGATGAACATGAAGATACTGTAGCCTTTGGACACCTGATAGGCAAAAAGATTGCAGAGTATGTGGAAGCCATGGAGAAGGTATAAAATTGATCATTGTAGATATTGAATCGCTTTACTGATTTGATCTTTGCGCAGGTGAAGCTAAAGGCAGGTCTCAAAATTGCTATGGAGATATCATCTGAGGGGAACTCATACCTGCAGGTAGTGTTGCATGGCATTGCTGATGTTCGAACACTTCTGTGAGATTAACGAGTTTATTTCTGACAGAGAAATAAGTTTTGGAATGCTTATAAGCAAGGACCACATGATGTGCCATTCTCCTCAAGTCATCAGCAGGTGGTCTACTTGCTTGCTACTATATTGGAGCCATTCATGCCTTCTTTTTCGCACAAGGTACAGCAATTTAGACTTTTTCTGAACTCCATATATATATTCTAATGCTTTTGAATTTCCAGGTCCTCCATCAATTGAAGTTGACCTCATTCTTATGACTTTCTGACCTTGAAAAAATAAGCAAACCATGGACATTACTACCCTCTGGTCATACAATTGGCTGTCCAGAGCCAATATTTTCAGAGATGGTAGGAATCCATTTTATTCTTTTGTGTTGCTAATATTTGGACGTTCTTCTGATGACATTCATTTCAATTGTCAGAAAGATGAAGAGATGGAGCTTTATAGAAGAAAGTTTGCAGGTTCACAGGCAGAGAGGGCAGCGTTGGTAAACTTGAAGGAGATGAAGCTAACAGGTTCAATTCAAACTAGCTTCTGAAGGCACCTCTGCTTTGCATTGCTGAAATTTTCAGAGCACGAACCAAAGACTAAAACCAAAGATGTTCCGATTGCTATGATGTTAAATAATAAGTAAACACTCCAAGCAAACAACGAGCCTCCAAACTTACTCAGTAGATACTAAAGTCGAAGTGGCAAACCCAGTTGCACCCCACTTCTTGTCACTCCACACAGGGCCAGCGATATCTAAATATGTCCAGGGTATCTTCTCATCCACAAACTACAGGCATCAGAATTAAATCTTATGATCAACCAACCAATGGCAAAACATTCTAACAATTCACCTGTCGCAAGAAAAATGTTGTTGTGATGAACCATCCAACGCCCACCAATATTCATCATATGATTTCATCATTTCCCAATAAGCATCCTCTAAAGGCAATCTTCAAAGCTTCTCTCCAACTTTCCTGGAGCATTCTGACAGTTCTACCAGTTCATCGTTTGGTGTAAACATGCCTGTCCCATTCAAGACCCATTTGATATTAGGCTGGATTTTGTAGAATAATTTAAGCTAGCAGAATCTAATTTCCTAGTGGCATCAAAGTTGTAGTATTACATAGCCCACATAAGCAGCAACAACAAGAAGTCAGGAAATAAAGAAATAAAGAAGTTTTGCATCACGAGTTTCTTACCTCCTACCTCACTTTCTAGAGCCACAACACATGCCTTAGCATGGCCAAATCAACAATCTGCAAGGATACAAAGACCATTGCAGCATCTCAGAAACTCAACATAAATATGGTCAGCATGAAAATTCACAGTCACAACAGCATCCCCATCAACTATAGGCCCAACAGCCTTCCCATTGTCATCAACAATAACAAAGGGGGGATCATTGACCTTGGGATCAGCTTCCTTCAGTTTCTTTAAAGCCTCAAGGGCGCTTGTAAATTTGTTTGGTGCTTCTCCAAGGACTTGAGCATCCCAATCCCTTTTGACAAATTCCAGTCATTCTGCATAACAGATAATTTTTATCAATACACAAAAAAGTATGGTGGATGTGAGTTTTGAAGGCCTAACGGAACTGCATGACAAAAAGTTGATTCCCTATCTAACGCTTCCAGATATTCCTTAAACGTGGTAATCAGCTTCTACTCGAATGATTCTTCATTCTTACCTCATAACTTCCATACGTCCACCTCCAGAAGCAACTCGAGCATGGCATCCCTCATCACGCAAGTCCTTTCAAATCCTTTTCTAGTTGCTCAACAAATTTTAAACTTGAGCCATCAAGAACATTACGGCCATCTGTTAAAAATGAACGCGAATTCTTTTTGCTCCATTTTCAAAGGCTCCTTTCATCAGCAGCTGCATCATTTACCCAATAACAAACTTAGGCTCGAATCTCTTTTCATCAGTACAAAGAAATTGTCTATATGATAACCCGTATTTGATCATAACGGGAATGTACTCCACCATCACTCAATAAACCAATTAAGTGTCAAGTTATGCATTCTACATATTGTGAATGGCTGCCATTCTTTCTCAATGTCTCTATCATTAGGGCCACCATTGAGCATGAACACTTCAATCTTATGAGCTGAGTATTTAGTTAAACATCTATGGCTACAGACATTTACATCTTTTAGGAAGAAATACCACTTAATTCAACACATACGCGAACCTTTAAATGCCCTAATGTGTGCACAATATTGGACAGATCTGTAAATGCCTTACTGCTGTGACAATATTGGATAGATCAGTCAAGTGCCTCCATATCTTTAACTGCTGAAAATGACTTATATGGGAGGAGGCTGCAATATTTAGCATACCTTAATACCACAATGGCATTAGAGATCTGCAAATGACAACATATACAGCTTTCAATAAAAGAACTCATTCTTATTTAAAGAACTTATTATCCTACAGTGATAAACTTGTTCTCCTTTAAATACCCATAAGCAATCCACGGAAAAGCATTGATAAATTTGCAGAAAGAAAGCCTCAAAGGCATGTATTGACTTCTACTTTGTGTAGCTGCAACATGTATCTGCAAACATGAAAGAAGGTTAGAAAATTATTTACCCCAAGAAAATTCCTATTTGACAGGAACTTTAACTGATAGCTCAATAAACAAATTTCCTAAGAATCATTTCGTGGAATTGGTTTAGTTTCCAATGCCTTAATACCCCAATGGCATTAGAGATATGCAAATGACAACATATACAGAGTTCAATAAAGGAACTCATTCTTATTAAAAGAACTTATTATCCTACAGTGATAAACTTGTTCTCCTTTAAATAACCATAAGCAATCCACGGAAAAGCATTGATAAATTTGCAAAAAGAAAGCCTCAAAGGCATGTATTGACTTCTACTCTGTGTAGCTGCAACACGTATTTGCAAACATGAAAGAATGTTCAAAAATTATTCACCCCAAGAAAATTCCTATTTGACAGGAACTATAACTGATAGCTCAATAAACAAATATCCTAGGAATCATTTCGTGGAATTGGAATTAATTTCCAATGCAATTGGGTTTAGTTTCGGGGAATTGGATTTAGTTTAATAAACTGAAATTACAGGATCTCTTACCATAAGAGGCATGGCCTCGAGTGCAGCCGCCCCGTATGCAATCGATGAAGCAATGGAAAGACATGATGTAAATACTACATGTTCATCGAGCTCTATTTGCACAAATAAAAAACAGGGGTTTAACAAAAAATAGGGGCTTAGAATGAAACAGGGGTTTAATCTCTTACCATAACTGATAAAAGTGGTGCAAACATCATCATCAAGATCTTTATCCACACCAGGGAAAATTTTAAGCACCTTACAATTTTTTCTCTGTGCAATGAATTGACCATTCCTTATGTAATTTAGATGTTGAAGTGTAGCCTGGAATGGCCATTTTTGCTAAATATTTCCAGCATAAGTCTAACCCAAATGGCGATTCCTTCTTCAAAATTTTAGCGTTCATGTGGCCAAATTTACACAAATAGCAAATTTAGATCGCGACGTACCACTGATTTAATTTTACACTCAAATTATATGTTCATATAAATCTAACAACTCAAGTCATAGGTCGAGAGACTCAAATTATGCAAATGCAATCTGATTCTGCAACCAAAGTTCACAAAATACTTGTTTACCAAACATAGTTATATTTTATGATAGATATCACCACTATTACTACATTTGAACAATAGGCTCTAATAAAGATCCCCAAGGGTATAGCAAAGTTAATATTTTCAACAGGAATAACCCACTTTAAATGGCCATTTTGTTAGCCAATATTCTTCATCCAACGAACTTAAATGGCCAAAATATTGGTACGTCTTAAACCAAAAAATATTGAATTGGTCATTCTACTCCTTTATCTGCCAATAAAGTGCTACGAAATGGCGAATATGCACCTCCTAGATAGCTAACTCATCCTACTCAGGCCGGCAAGAGGATTTTCCCAAAATAGGTAGTTTGGGGCCAAATGGCTCGCCGGGGCCACTAAAATATTCGCTGATCCACACACATGTGCACCCTAAGAGTCGGATTCCATCTCCACCATCAAATACTGTTGCCAAGATTGCAGTGCAAGCACAATATCCAAATATCCTAATAGATTTAGTCTCATCCTCTCGACACCCGCGGACGCCCTCCTTCATATACAAGGGGGAGCCAGTAGAGGTCACTTCCACATATAAGTATTTGGGCATAGAGTTCTCCACCACCACGCACTGGGATAGCTGCATCCGACTGCGGGTAGCAGCCGACTGGAAGGCCTTGCATGCCATGCAGAACAATAGTTATCAGGCTGAGCAGTACACCTGGGAACACCAGTCGCGCCTCTTCAGGGCTCTGGTAGAGCCGGTTCTCCTGTATGGAGTGGAAGTTTGGGCCCGGTCATTTCCGCCGCCACCTGGGGAGATCTCGAACGAGTGCAAAAAGCTTTTCTGGCGCGTGCCCTCGGGGTAAAGCAAACGGTGCCGTATCAGATATTGCTCCAAGTGACAGGTTTCCTCCCCCTCCATAGAGCAGCCATGTGTCGCCACCTGCTGTATTTCCAAAAGGTAGATGGGATGGATGAAGACCGACTACCAAGAAAAGCTCTGGCGATCGCAATGGGCCTGCAGCGCCTCAAAGCCTGCTGAAAAGACAAGCAGGCGCAGTGGTTGTCCCACTGGCAGGTGCGTACGAGTTCACACGAAGGACCATGACGAGCTGAAGGCCTACTTGGACACCTGCTTCCTTGGCAAGCTCTAGGACGTCGAGGCCTTGGGACAGGTCAAACTCGGGCATTACAAGGAACAAGTGAATCCCACGCTCAAGCGGGGGCCCCAGCAGTACTTGCTCACCCCCATTCTTTATGAAAAAGTGTAGGCTGATCGCCTCCATCTGAACGGGAGGGCACCACCTCCGAATTGAAACTGGGTGATGGGTAAGAGAGGTGCGTGAGGACAGGACTTGTCAGTGCTGCCACCAGGGGGTCCTTGAGGACGAACGCCATGCCCTGCAAACGTGCCCCTCTTAGAGCACGGTACCCATAGTTAGTGATCCGGGGACATGCACTCCATCTCATGCTCAACACTGAAGCGGTAAGAACCCTTGGGTCATATCTTCAGGAGGTCCTAGACGAATGACATAGGCTCTGCCCCTCTTCCCTGTGAAGGCCTCCGTTTTGTTCACTTAGATTGGGATGGCATCCCTTTGTTTTATATACCAGCAAGCGCATTGCTGCCACGATTTTCCCCCGGGGGGGTTTTTTTTATCCGGGCCGTAATACACTTGTTGTTTGTCTTGTACAGGTCCCATAGGCCAATTGGCCTCCGTGGACAATAAAAATCTTATTCTATTCTATTCTTATCTGCAAGAAGCAAGGCTTGAGATCACAGATGTATGAACAGAATTATGAACAGAAGTTACCTGGGCAGGCTAGCGAAGCAGAAACATGTGCAATGAAGCGCAAATTTCCAGCTCCAACCTCCAAGCTCCATCAAAGCTCCAGTTCCGGCATTGCCCAAAACTGTCGCGACAGCCAAAAACAGGGTTTTGTGGCAATGTTGGCGACTTTGTTTTGAAGCAAAGTATGACTTTTGACACGTGTCAAAGTTTTTCTCAAAGGAAAAATAAAATGCCAGGTGTCACAATACCTATATTTTATTGCAAAAAAAAAAAGTTGTACCTAGAAAAAATAAAACGCCAGGTGTCACAATACCATGAATCCCTGCATTTATACATGTTAAGATAATAAAGTATGGTCTTCTTATACTATAAAGTTTTAGTGTATGTGTTGTGATTAACATGTTCAGATCAAATGGCCAAGAATCGGGAAACAAAACCTAGGGAAAAGGAAAACAGTAAAGGATCAAATCTTAAGAAAACCTAGACCCTTTCTCAACAATAATAGTTGGCTATATCAGTTTGCATAAAAAACAGAAGCTACAAAGTTGGTTGTATCACTGTGCAGACTATGCATATAAGATAAGACCACTACAACATACTTGAAGCCTGAATCGGCAAATCGTCCACAACCCATGCATGAATTTGAGGTACTTAATCTCACAAGAAGAAGAAATTGAAGGTTTGTGTATTTCAGAGTAAAGAGTTGGAAACTCCAGATATAAAGGCCAAGGGCAAACACATCAAAACATCTTCAATAGAAGACAAAGGCAGAAACCACAAGGTGCTCTAATTATACAGTGTTTGCTCCTGTGGTCCTGCTCAGTATGAAACCTTGCAATTTCTTTTTGCTCGTCAGCTCTTAGTTCCCTGGCCTTGAATCCAATAATTCACAAATAACTTATCTAAGTTCAAACTGTCATATATGGAAAAGAAAATATCTGTAAGAATAAAAATTTTACATAGAGCATTATGGATAACCTGGAACAGAAGCTCGAGGCTCATGGCAGTAGAAATACCATAGTTAGAACCGTGACGCCACTCGGAGCATGAAGCATAATGCCGGAACCTTGCCTGCAGTGATCGAAGTGAAAAGATTTGCATGCCAAACCGAAGTATGACTTCCACTTCGACTTCCCGTAAACAATCAATTCTAATGCCTTTACTCCACAGATTTCGACTTTCATTTGGAATAGTGACTTGTTCTCATCTCAGCGGTCCATGCAGATCATTCCGCTAATCTTGGCCATCAAATTCGGATCATGCCAACATATTCTCTTTTCTCCTCAAAAGCATAGGGTATGCTCTTCGGGCAACCCAAAAAGAAAAGAAAAATAAAAGTTGTAAAGCCGGAGAGGAGGAAAAAGGGGACGAATATAGAAACCTCTTACGTTGGGCTTTGTTTCTAGTACCAAAATAATTAGGCCATAAAGTTTCTTGAGATGGCTTAAATTCAATATTCCTAGCAAAAGTTGTACATTACCTTTGAAGGCAAACACCCTGCGTAGAAGTTCATGAACAATAAATGCAATATTTTGCGGAACTGTAACTCACGTCATACATACAAGTACCATTGTGACTTACCAAAGAAAATAGTCATTGCACTAAGAATCCACAAATGGTATGTCACAAATGGTATGTGGCAGGGGATTGATGGACGTAAATCTTTCATGGCAACCAATAGTGTTGTGACTTTATCTCCTTGAAGGGACAAACCATTAGAGATAAATAAATAAAGGGTTGAATAGTTAACCCAGCATCTTACATTTATAATTACTCGACTAACTGATGCCATGGGCTTGTCCTCTATAGGGCATGCATTGTAAAATAAATAAGTTAGATATGGATGTCTCCTGGACCACACAGTAAAAATAATATTCTATTCTATACTAATCTTTCATCTATATCAAATTGATCATTGAGATGATTGTCGTGGGAACACTAAATTTCATCCTTGTTTGTTATTCAAGCCTATTACCTTCTATTAAGGAGCTGACTGAATTGAATTGACTTTTATCGTTGACAGAAACCAGCTGCCCATGGAGGAACGAAGGAGCCTACTGAAGAATTGAGTGAATTGAACCGCAGCTACTCAAGAATACCTACCAAAGCTTTTGAAACATTTGTCTAAATTCTGTTTAGAATCGAGTAGTGACAAAGAGATTGTCGACCCTTACATGACTAGTATTGTACTAAAATACTAGTCACAAATATAGATAGTAAGGTTGGCAATCAATTATCAACTGAAATAATTCATTGATCTCCTAAATCAGAATGGCATTTGGTAAACTTAGACACTCTCGAGTCAAGAAATCTCTAGTCAAGTGGTTTACTAAATAGTAAAAAAAATCCACAAAAATAGTAATTTGGCTAAAAAGTCAAATCCTCTATTTAATTTAATCATAGCTCTTAACCGAAATAAGGGACGATACACATACACATTCATCTTCAACCAGACAAAACCTCTTAACTGCTAGTGTAAAGCACAAGCTCATTGTAAAAGTTAGGTTAACATGATATCATGAGCTTAACCTAAGTGGTCCATAACCTGTATAGTGCGAATGCATATCTTCACAATCCTTTACGTTAGTCTTAACTTAATGACTTTACTGGGAAAGCACAACATATTTCTCATTCAGTTAAGAGATAGCCAACTAGTTAAGTTAGCCTAACCTAATTGCAAGTGGGAAACCACCCTTATAGCTCCATCTTGGGAAAAAGGAGCATTTTCACAAAACTAACTAATTTAGGAGACTATAAAAGCAAGGCCAAATAAGTGGGTGTTTATGAAGGGGTTAATCCCCCTATGGCAAATAAACAGGCGAGCCCGGAGGGCAAGCCTGTTTATTTGCCATAACAGGCGAGCAAGGGGGATTGACCCCTTTAACCGGCAGGTCGTGAACATATAGTTGAAGAAGCAAGATTATCAGGAGGTTCGGATGCCCACAGCGGGATTATCAGCAGGTTTGGATGCCCACAACAGGATTATTGGCAGGTTCGGCCACCCACAGCACGATTACAGCAGGTTCGGCATTCAATCTTGGCGCCCAGTGCTCTGGATCTCCCTTATCACCAAGTTATGCTCTATCACGGGGCTGGAATCAACGCTCATGATCAACGGATCAACAAATCCTGCCGGTTAAAGAGTACGCAATTTATGTAATCTAATGCTTGACAGCTAGATTAAATCGCAATAATTACTTTGAAAGTGTTATTGCTTTGGAAAGGTTTAGGTCATTACGAATTCGAATGGCTTAACAGACCCCCAGGTCCAAAGGCTTAGGTCATTACGAATTCGAATGGCTTTTATAATAAGATGAAGCAAATCTTGTTACAAAATTATTCGATCATCTTTTGAAAGATGATAGCTATCACCTCAACAAATCTTTTTAAATATGCAATTCAACGAACTAGAAATAAGTAGCTAAGTACAGTTCAAGTAACACCTATCCTAATCTTTTTCAGATCTGTTCTTTGTTGGGCAAGCTCTGCAAGGTCATGAACTATATTAAAAACTGCCTTTG
>JAANSK020267349.1:0-11897 GCA_011763485.2 Isoetes engelmannii
ACCTAGCATATTCCTTTCTTCCTCCAATCTCGGTCTTCTGATTGGCATATTCACAGCATTATACCTAATAGCTCCACTTTACAGAGGGTATGCCCTTCGGGCAACCCAAAAAATACGGAACCCAACGATGCTAATTGTGTGGCTGACAGGTGGACACTTAGAATTGCAAGAAAAAGGGCACCTCGTGTTAGGCAAGCCTGCTAATAAAAAAAAAAAGATATTTGAGATCGAGTTCATCTAAATTGGAGTAAATTATGCTCTTTGTAGTTGTCAGTCAAACCACCTACTTAGAACAAAATTGTAACTATGTTGCGGATGGTTGTACTGATCTTTCAAATTACCATTGTATATGCATTTATGAGACGATAGTTTATGCTTTAAATTTTTATAGGCAGCGTGCATGCAAAAGACCAGGAGCAACTTGACTTGGACCACTAGAAGATATGCATGAACACATAAACAAGACAATTTGAAGAGAGGTTCCAACATAGAATTGATACATATCACAAAGTGTAAATCAATAATCTCTCATTAGAAGAGAACAAGATAACAAATAAAGACAATGAGAGAGCATAGATTCATCGCTCAGCATATAATTCAAGTAAATCAGAAAATCCCACAAATGCAGAAAAGAAGAAGGATGTGTAAGAAATTCGACATAATTCAAGCATGCACGTTACTGATTTGACATGATACAGGACCAAGGCATCTGAGGGGGACAAATCTGGTTGGAAATATGTTGGCAATAATATCTTTTCCTCATATGCTACAGCTGAGAAGCCACAGTTAGACAAATTGGCTGATCGGACAAATGCTGTCTTTTATGTCAAAAATGTTGGAAGATATATGAAACTTTTGTAAAAGCCCGCAGTTTCTAAAAGATACAGATGTTCAACCGCCAATTTCAGTAGAATAGTTGTTTAGACATTTGCGTGAGTTTGTTATCCCATATTAGAAAGTGTTTCCCTTCTTTTCCTGTTGAGTGAATACATGTGAAGGTGGCAAACTAGAGAGCTGCAAAATTGGGATGTGTGTCATGCCACAGTGTGGCATGATATATTTGAAGGCATGCATATTTCAATTACATATTATTCAAAAAGCTATGGTAGGCCATTCCAAGAACTATTAGGTTCTGACATAGTGGGTTCCTCATTTTTCTGGGATTCCTGCATTACCTTTCCTCCAGTTGATACACCTTAATTGGATTTTTTTGCACAGAATTTTAAGCGCTTGTGGGTATATTCAAGGTGGTTGTAGAATTACCAGCAGCAGCTTGACTTTAAGTCTACCTTTCTCGTATGCAAGCTCATAATGTGTTTGTATGGCTTAAAGCAACCTAGTTTGCACATGGATCCAACAGGCCATTATAGTCTTCTATGTTGATGATATGATTCTCATACATGTCGCAGATTTATTGAAGCAGTAATCCTCACATTACATACACTCTGATTGCTTCAGTTAGTGCATCGGAGTCAAAGACACAAAAATGTTCGAAATCACAAAAACAATATACTAATTGCATGTCCTTGTACACCTTATGTTCGCAAATTGTAGCACTTTTTGGCATAAATCAGTCCGGCATTTGGAGCTACTAGCTTAATCATACAAACTTTGTCAAGATATTCTATACGGGTTCTGAACTAGCTTAAGCATCCCAACTGTAGATATTATAGGGCGTTTTAAAAGAGTGTGATCCAACATCTAAGTAACGCAATTATGGGAGTGTCTTTAGCAAAATGCAATTGATGACAATTTCTTTAGCAACAGAACTGACACACAGGAAAACCAAAGAACTAGAAATTGTAAGGGATAATTATCAAGAAGTACCGTGATGGTTGGCATAACAGGATCTTTCAGTTTGCAATGCTAACCATTTCCTATGAATAGTTACAAGGTCAGCATTGAATTTTTAGATGCGATTATAGTTTCTGGAGTAAACAGCAAGCATTCATTTCCTTAAGAAAATAAAAGGAAGACAGAAACCCCTTGGAGAATCTAACAAAGAAAAGTACAGAATGAACGTGGCAGAAAAATTCAAACAAGACCACCAAAAAAAGAAATACTTGGAACTTACTTGTTCGCCTGCCCTGCAGCAAAAGCACATCGGAAAAGGAAGATGCAATGCTTGACCAAGTAGCAACCTGGTATTTTTAGTAAGATGCAGGCGTAAGCTACAAGAAACATCGATAAAATACATTAAATTAACTCATGAATCTTTGGCCCAGTTTCTTACACAGATTCTAGGCTACCTCCTATGGAGAAAATTTGCCTTTGTCCCCCTGCATCGAATCGGGCCAAGCCCATGGCCAAATCTGAGATGTCGGACCCCTCTTTCGAGGAGGCTCAACGTGAAATCACCCATCGGGCTAGGTATGTGTTCCTTGGTATTTCTTCTGAGATTGCTATCAATGCCCCTAATGTTTTGCGAAAATGCCCTTGTTTTAGGGGTATTTTTGGTAAAACGATCATAACTTTTTTCTGATTATCCAAATAAGAATGCATCTTTCAGTTGAATTACAGATGAGAATGATACCTTCCGATCAAAGCTAAAATCACCTGAATCGGAGTCTGGAATCATAAGCTATGTTAAATCATAGATACAAATAAATCGTAATCATAACTTAAGATTCCGGACTCCGATTCAGATTATTTTAGCTTTGATGGGAAGATATCATCTTCATCTAGAATCCATCTGAAGGGCACATTCTTATTTGGATCATCAAAAAAACATTATGGTCATTTTACCAAAAATACCCTTAAAACAGGGGCATTTTCGCAACTTTGCAAAAAATTAGGGGCATTTTTAATATTTGCCCGAAAATTAAAAAAAAAAAATTGGACCTTTGACAAGGCATACCATGTTTGGAAATAGGTTGCAAGAGCCTTGGCATTTTCTAATGGAGTTTTTTTATGTGTAGAACGTTTCCTAATCTTAAACCCATGATCGCTAAGAAGCTTCAAGACATTGCCAAACATCTTGATGGAGTCGAGTTCAAGGATGAGGAAGATACTCTGTCATATCCCAATTGCAATTCTCCGACCGAGAGAATCAAACAAGGGTTCCTGAAGTTCAAAACTCAAAAGTTCTTGTATGTTCCTTCAGTGTTGATGATGCTTTTCTCGCATCTTCTGATTCACTAGTATTTGCGTGTAGAAAGCACACTCCCTTTTTCAACAGATTATCAACTGGACAAACACCCCAGGTGTGGCGTCAAATCCGAGTTCTTTTTCATATTGATTGAAAATGTATGCTACAACCACATTATTGTTCTTTCCAGTTCATGGTGATAGCATGCTCAGACTCCAGAGTATGTCCCACCACTATCTTGAGTTTCCATCCAGGTGAAGCATTTGTAATTCGCAATGTTGCCAACATGGTACCCCCATGGGAAAAGGTACATATTCCCCTCCCCCCCCCCTTTTTTTTCCTGTCTCCCTATGGGAAAAGAATATGTTAGTAACATAACAAATTTAGGACAAGAAATACTAGATGTCAAAGTTGCCTAAATGGCCTTAACTGGCAAGGACATATGATGTATTAAATGAGGAGCTATATTTAGACACCTTAGAGACTCTAGTCCTCATTGTATGCTTGAAATTGCATCCAGAACATCATTGGCAACATATCACATAGATAAAGAATCAATTAATAAGGAAGAAGAGAATAGTATCTTTACATCCACTTGAGACCAACTAGTTGTACATACAACACTAACATTTTTCATTGGGCCCTTCTGCCAATCACTCTACATTTTGAATGCATCCTCTAAGCAGGCTTAAACTCAAAATTTATTCGTATCCAAGTGTGTATCTATTTTGTAGTGATGCTAGGAAGGAAGGGAAATACATAAATACAATGATCATGGAACATCAGATATTGCAACCTAATAATAATGAGAAGAAGAAGTCATCTAATTATTGTTGTGTCACATTCAACATATCTAAACAAGGCGTCATATAACACGATATCATGATATCCCATTGCATAGAAGGCAGGTTGAGTAAGACTCAAAAACATAAACCTCATCGATGTCTCACTGGATTTGGGAAGACTATTAGAGGTCATGCCATTGAACGCCATACATGCCATGCCATGAAGCCAGCATATGCCCTCCATGATAAGCATGAGGTTTCACTAGCGGTTTTACGATTGATTTGCCACATTTGCGGATTATTGAATGACTTTTAAGGGTATGGAGTCACTAATGACATATCACTGGGATAAATCGACAGCATTTACATGCTTTCAGAGGTCTACAAACAAAAATGGGTGTCTTTCTCATAGAGTTTAGAAAGCGTCATACCTAGTTAGGATTAGGATAAGATGACGGGGAAGATTATTGCAACAAGAAGGAGGGTGATGTGGACCAACCTTTGGCTTCTAGGGCCCAAATGTAGTGGTCTACCTTATACAAGAATCAGAGCTAGAAACCTTCTAAGCTTCCACTAGAGCACCTATATTCGTATTGCATGGCCCATTTTGTTTATACATGTCACATATCATTTTTCACAATTTGGGGTTTAGGGTCTAGTGTAAACGGAAAGCGTAGAGCACTTGTAGGTAAGTCATTTTGCCCTATTTTGCTCCGGGGTCTAAGCATGTACATGTGGTTTGTCCCCGTCATACGTAGTCAATCAGTTTGTGGTACATGGATGTCAAGTTACATAAGTCATGTTTTTCTTATTGCATTGCCCATTTTATTATATATCATTATATCATTTGTTATAATCATATTGGATTTGTATTGTTTTTTTCGTAGTCTAAGTATCCGGGAGTTGGAGCTGCTCTTGAATATGGTATCCTACATCTAAAGGTAATCACCATACAAAATATGCTCTTCAATTGGTTAAACTACACTCATGATTTTTTGTATCCTTTAGATACCAAATATACTAGTGATTGGTCATAGTCGATGTGGAGGAATTAAAGCTCTTATGACATCTGTTGATGATGGCGAACGATCAAGGTAGCCGCTAAATCCATATCTTCTACTTGACTACATATTTTCTTTTTTTGGACTTATCAGAGTTGACAAAAACAATTCACAGTGAATTCATTGAAGATTGGATCAGCATTGGCAATCTTGCACGAAAACAAACGAATGAAGTCATGAAAGACATGGACCATGAACAACAATGCATGTATTGTGAAAAGGTTAGTGTTCCATGTGAAGTTTCAAGTAAGTTGCATTGAAGGACTTGAGTCATTTATTCATCACGCATATCTCTAGTACAATACATGTATCACAGGAAATCAATCTAAATCCACTGTCTGTGTCTCAAATTTTATGCTTATAGGAGGGCGTCAACGTCTCTTTGGCAAACTTGCTAACTTATCCTTGGATTAGTCACGAGGCAAGAAGTGGAAACATATCTATTCTAGGAGGTTATTATAACTTCATTGAGGGGTCTTTTGAACATTGGAAATTTGATCTTAAATTAAGCTACATAGATAGTTTCTAACATTAAAATGCCAATACTATTTTTTTATTTTCTTGATGGATAAGGAATTCTATTGATATTGAGTAAATGTTATATATAACTATATATAGCAAATAGCACCCTCTTGTACACGTTTGAAGAGGACGTAGCTAGAAAGTCGATCTTCAACCTTTTACATGATATTGAAGACCTGTAGTTGCAGAAATAAGTTGGGATGGCATTCGTGCCCACCTACTTGTAAAACCTGGGACCCAGAAGTATTATGAGGCGCGAGTCAAGACATACATGTTTGGATTTTACATACCAAAAGCATTATGCCGTGAGGGTCAATGATATCTCTACTTAGCACATGTTGTGAATGATCATCCGTTTTAGGGTTATGGACTCTTAACGCCTCTTTCTTTGGAAGTAGGCTTGGGTGACTTGTCACGCTGAATGTGATGCAGAAGCAAGCGGTGAAGGCTCTGGTGTCATGAAGATTGGCAAGGCTTGTATCCACTCAGGAGGAGACCCACATGCTGTCTCTTTCAAGATAGCCACATAGTCATTTAAACACCTCTCTAGCGCATACACCAATTATGTGTCTGAGGTGTATTCTTCAGGGAAGACAATTTCCCTTCTTCTTTTCCATATGATCCACAATGTCCATTCCCTGACTATTTGAAAGGCAATGTGTTTAGAATGTACCCATTCCAGCCCCTAGTGTATTGCCAAACCTTTTAGTGCACCAATTTCACACCAGTTGCACATTACATTCTTTAAGGCAGTGTTCCAAGGTTTCATTGCTCACTTTGCATGTGGGGTACGATGCGTCCACATCTTCTTTGTATTTGTAGCTTTAGTATTTACCTGGAGGACTATTTGCACTACTTGCCAAATAAACAAGAAAACCCTAAGGAGAATGAAACTAGATTTCCTTTCACATATTCTTAGTTTCTCTTGCTATAACTTGCATATTCCAATTGTGGTATAAGGAGGATACCGGGCAGTTTCAAACATTTATAAGCTGAACTTTATGAACGTCTATCTCTGAAGAGAAATATAAGGGACCCAAGGCTTGGTCCCTGTACTATTTATATAGTTTGGCGAAATTTTTGATATACATTTCCACATTGGTAGTTGCTGCAAAAACTGCCCATGTTGAGCTACCCCAAGTATGCCACGCATGCTCAGGACAACAGGTAGCCCCTAGCATACAAAAGCAAGGCCATCCACATCCTAGATCAGACAGACAGCAGCCCCCCCTAGGCAATCGACCCAGCCAATGCATCAGCCCATCCAAGAGAGGATATTGGATGAACACTTAGAAAGCAACAGGAGCAAGACATAGGTGCCATAATGTAGTGGTCTGAGGCCTCTTTGTAGAGGCACAAAAAGATCTCAGGGGAAAGATTTAGACAATGGTTCTCTTCAAGATGAGCTTTCATGTTTCTGTGCACATTGTCAGGGCATTCCCTAGAGGCAAAGTGCTCTTTGGCGTTTGTGTGGTCTGGCTTGATTACACTTTCTAATTCCAAGTTGGGGAACATCCTCCTTATTTCCCATCCATTTATGAGCTTAATAAAAAATTAAAAGCAACACTTTCCGCTTTTTACAGTCAGTCCTTTGGGGATTTGTACGTTTGCTGGGATAGCAACGCAAATTCTAGGCCCCTTCGCAATTGAATGTGAGACATATGAGCCCAATGTGTTAGCAATAGATTTTAAGAACTCTGGAACTAGCAAGTCTAGTGGTAGATGTTCTGTTTCAAACCCGCATGGGATTTTGATAGCAGTCGGTTGTTTAGGAGAGAAGCCTGGAGTGTAAAATTGATACAGAATAAAGTCTCCTGCAAAAGGGTCTGCTGCACGGGCAACTAATCTGTTTACAGCTACTTGTTAAGTGGCCGGGGTTTGGGCTGATTGGGTCTGAGCAGATTCATTAGTTTCAATGATCTTTTGTGCTCGCGGGATCAGCCTGCTCGGTGTCACGCCGGATTTTGGAAGGACTTCAAGGAAATTTTGCAACAAAGAGATGAATCAGATAAACTTTGAACACTTGATACACATAATAACTTTGCAAACTCAAGAACTTGGCACCAACACATAAATCCAGATACACTTAGATAAATTGAAGAAGGTAATCATGAAACTTCATTCATATCTGAAGAGTACATCAAATCGGAAGGTAATAACTCATAAAAGACAAGGGACAATTAAAAGTCCAGAGACAAAATAAGGACCAGCACAGGGCGACTAAGGGCGATCAATTTTGGACAGTTCCTCAATACGGAGTGGAGCCTTTTATAGATCACTGGGTCGTGGCCTGATGGCGACATGAGTGCCCACTCCGCAACTAACTGAAGTTTGCTAGATCTGGACAAAGGTCTCACTCTACAGATAGCTGAATTTGTTGCGTCAAAAGAGACCCCTAACTGCCAGTCATGCTCATAGGTGTGCCCAAAGTCGTGCCAAAAACCGTGCCCAGGACCGTGTCCGTGGATATTTGCGTGTTGTGTGTGCATGGCCAGGATCGTATCGTGCCCATTTGCATGTCGTGCCCAAAATCATGCAGCCCTTTGTATTAGCGTGTTTGGCTGCGTGCCTTACTTCCCTTGGCACGATCTTTCCGCTATCTGCCTGATGCTGACCCATATAGAGTTGGGCCTTTGTATAACATTGACTGGGGGTCAACGTTAATACTGCCCCCCACCGACTCAAAATTCAGCGTTTGGAGGAGCATCGGGACGTCTTCCACAGGAGGCCAGTCATTTTTTGAGAGTTTCCTCTGGTCCTGTTGCGCAGTGTGGGGACGGAGCTTCCTCCTTTGATAGCCATCATAGTGAGATAGCCGTGTCATATCGCTCGGAATAGTCACCAGTGCTGTATCTCTGTGTGTGCGATCTTGAGGAATTGGTTCCTTATCATCTCTTCCTGAAGTTCATGAACCAAGGCCGGCACGTCTCTGCACTTGCTGAGCAGAAGGTTTTCAATGCTCCACTTGCTAAGATCAGCATTAGGATTGAAGTGATAGATGTTGTGTTTATCCTTCAGCATCAGCAATAGATATTTGAGTGCAATGCAGTATACTCCTTGCTGATAGACGTCGAGATCTGGCGATAAGCAGGCGTTATCAACAAAGTGTTGGAGGCCCGTGAGAGTGATATCGATTGTGGTCCATCCAATACACCCAGTTGGGGATATACACCCAGTTGCAGTGCGCCCCCACGAGTTGACCCTTTGTCCATGGATGTCTGCGTACAAAACAAAGGTCTTCCCCCACCATCTGTGTTGATATGTTCAAGACGTGCTGGATGTGGGGATGATAAAAAATGGCTGCCGCCAATATCCATCCCAAACATGTAAGAAGGCAGGAGCCCCCCAAAGCAGCATACTGTGTGGGCTTGGCAGTTGTGCGAGACTGGAGATGGGAGATCCGCATATTATCAATGTGATCCAGATGTGACAACTTCCATTTGCCTTTCATGTGCACCCACATGTTATAAGGGACTAACCATGTAACGAGACTGCTAGCCACCGTGCCCATTGAGGTTCGGGAGTTAGCAAATTCTGGTTGATTTCCTGCAGGTGAAGATAGGTCATATGGTATTGCATGCAGTACTGGGCCATGTTCAATTCTCTGGAGTTAGCATACAAGTCTGCCCTGGTGATGGATGCAGTGAGCCACTCCATGAGAAGACCCTTAAGGCTGTACTGTGATGTCTTGAAGAGTGCTTCCTTATATAGTGTCTGCAGGATTGGATTGTCATCTGAAAAGAGAAGGTCCTCTGGAACATCCTGCTCATAAGCCTGTTTCCAAATATCGTAAGCAGCTGAGTGATTCTGCTTGATCTCGTTGTTGAGACATGCTACCGTAGTAGACATAAGCCATCGGTTGAACCGTTCACGAGCATATAAAGAATGTTGAGATCCTCTAAAAGAATTAATTTAAAATAAACCAATGTGCAAAAAAGGGCCTTTTCCTCAATTGAAAGCTCTGGCTCATGTTGAATGAGGGAGGCCGTGCTCAAAGAATCCTCCCATGCACCACCTAGCTGCAACCAGCGAAGCCATAATTCGGCCTGCCTGAATGCAACATGCATTTTGCAATTTGTGGTAAGGGGAAGAAGCTGGGGCAGGGCGACAATGAATTCATTGTGATTTTGGTGCCTCTGCTCATGCTCACTGTTGATCTCATCGAATTCCTTGACCAATTGCTGCTCCTTTGCCAAATCTGCTTGAAGCGTGCGAATGGTGGCCTTGGAGTGGCTCAAGAGATCATCATGTACAGTCTTCGAAACTAAATCCACTGGAATTTTTTTTTTAATCTTTACTGTCTTCCCGCCCACTTCGGAAGTCACCAGATCGCATGTAACCCGGTAAAAAGTTGCAAACTCTTGGAGTTGTTCTTCTCGTAGAGTCGTCCACTTCAATCCGTTGACTCTGACAAGCCAACCCGTTGAATAGGGTTTGCTCTTCCGGAGTTAGGGTTTGCAATGTCTGAAGCTCTAAACTGTGGTAAAAATCGACAGGAAAAGCGGGCTTAGGTGCACTGGATTAGGCCATGGCGAAAAGAGGTTTGAAGATCGGACGGAGGATCGAAAAGAAGCGGGTAGCCAGAGTTTGGAGAAGGCAAGGGATTGAGAAGGCGCAAGAACAGAGTGAAGAAGAAGAAAAACTAAGGACGGTATTTATGTATGGGCAAAGAGGCGCATTGACGAGTGGCATTCGTTCGTGCGAAAGTTGAAATGGAAAGCGTTGGGTGGATACACGTGGAAAAAGAGTGATGATGAGAAAGGACAGGCGGCTGATGTGGCAGAAGTGATAGAAGAGAGAATGATAATAGAAAAGAGAGTGATGAGGTGGCAGTGGTGATGTCAGCAAAGATGTTGTACCAGGTCAAAATAAATATGTGGCATGGATCGTATAGGAAATCGTGTGAAAAATTGTGAGCAAAATCGTGGAAGAAATCATGTCGTGTGAAATATCGTGTATATGTGCGTGATGAAAGTCGTGTGTAAAATCATGGCATGCAAGAATTCATGAAGTGAATTTCGAGGACCCAATGAGGAGGAAAATGTCAAGCGCCTTTTTTCTTGATATTTTTGTCCTTTACTAGATAGTCCTGTTGGAGAAACTTTCTTGGCAAACTGAACCTCGAAATTCAAATTTTTGCCTGTTTTGATCTGAATTCCGCTGATCTGCTAGCTAACCTTGTAGAGGCTAGCATACCATATGAATCCCGAGATCAAAATCTTCACATGGATACCAGATACTTCATAATTGTCTATGATGGTCCGAGACTAACTTGTGGTTTTCTTTCTGGCTCATTTGCTCATCTCTGGGAGAATCTCATCTTCAAACATGCATTTCCTGAAGAGTCCTTCAAAGCGGAATTCTCAATTGTACCCTGCAGTGAAGATTTCACCACTCAAATTGTTGAATCTTGGCTTCAGGAATTTGTAGGAGACAAAGATGCGCCTGCTGATGGTATATTTCGAGTCACTTGTGATTGGACAGAGAATTTCATCTATGTCAAGATATTCTCTCCTTAGACAGGAAGGCAACTGTGATGTGTATGTCTTTAATTACAATTTGTGACTTCTGTATGGCTCTCCTACTCTTTCTTCTGTTTCTTGCTCTTAATTTCATCAATCCTAGCTAAAACATTTCCTTTTCTTCGAGTTCTTCCAGTCATCTCTGTTTCAATTAGCCCCTTGTTGTTTTCTCCTGCATACCCGACAGTCTTAATGGCTGTCTCAAAAACCCCCATTCCAAAATCCCTAAGCCTAAAAGCTGAGTCTCTTCACATCCTCCACCGGTTCCTGAATTTGGATTCGACTGAAAGAAAAGTGCTCTACCATCAGATAAGTTCTTTCCTCAAAAATCCATCTCTGGTTCCCAAATTTGGCGATTTCTCTGACATATCTGTTATTTCAAAAGACAAAAATATGGATATCTTTGGACACTTCACAATTTATCCGCCTCATTGGGATGATCTATCCAAAGATCCAGGGCCTGATCATATCTTGCCTACCCTGGATGCTGAAGGTGTTCCTGTGCATCATCTGCTTCAAAGACCTACACAAATGTATCTTACCAACACTGATCTAGCTCGTGATCTTGATAACCAGAAGAAGCAAGCTCCACTTTCTGCAAATTTGTTCAAAGGTATTACTTTGAACTCGCCTATGATGGGTTCTAAAATTGATCTTCTATCAAATCAGGCTGTTATCATGAGAGTTGATTCTGTAGGTCTTAAAATTGATAGACTTTGGGATCAATTGTTGAAAATGCATAAAGGGGTAACCATCAATTCCATATACTGGCTTAACTACCCTTACCTCATGGTTGAATGTGGTAGCCCAAGAACAGCTACATATTTTCTAAAATCAGGAACCTCTGTATAATAGAATTCTTGCCAGATCCTGGCGTACACTTCTGTATTTCTGTATTTCAGTTTCCGTGTATTTCGGT
>JAANSK020267360.1:0-11897 GCA_011763485.2 Isoetes engelmannii
TTTTCTTCCTGCTGTAAACACTATGGGCGCCAAGCCATACCCAAACACGACTGATAAAGCCTGAGGCTTGCTGGGGACGATTCTGAGGCAGGCAGCCGAAATCCCCAACTCGGCGTGCAGACAGTTCTCTGGGCGATCCTAGAAGGGGAAGAGGAAGAGGCGGCAAAGCCACAGTGCCCATTGGGACGTTTTTATGTTGTGTTATGATGTATAAAAAGTGGCACCAGTAATAAAATAAACAAATGAATACAGCACCGCTGAGACGTTAAATGTTGTGTTAGGACACATTAAAAGTAGCAGCATTAATGAAAATAAACAAATGAACTTTGAATGATATTGATACTTGTATTTTGTATAGTCCCAATTGGTTTCCAATGAACACTAAAATAACATTTATTCTTATTCTATTTTAGAATTTAGATATCTGATTTCTCAACGAATTCATATCCTATGCTGTCAGAGCGTGTCAAATGGGTACCTGAAATCTCAACTATATAGGAGCTTACCAATCAGACACTCAATGAGCTCTCATGCAGGAGTTGCATATGGGACTTATAGAGAGCTGAAATGATGGCACGAAGAATCTGACTTTGTAATGCCATCTCAGTTCATGTTCACCTAGATTACAACCCCCAGTAAAAAAAGTGACGTTGTAAGCAGTTTTGTTGATTTACAATGTGCATTATCTATGACTCACGTTTCGTCCACTAGGGGGGCCAAACAAAGCATCTTCATCATCATTTTCGTCATCACTCCCAAAGAGAAGGGATGTAAAAGCTGGATTGTAAGGCTTTTTTGTTTCAATTACGCCTTTTTCAACCGTGCTGTCAAGAGCTTTCACATCTTTTGCTTGTAGCATCTCACCTGTCCCCAGACGCTGCTCAACGGACACATTTCTTACCTGGACACCTGAGGATGTTTGAGAAGGGCCACCAAATATGTCTTCTTCGTCATCATCATCCTCAAAAAGAGACCGTAGCCGACTTTTCGTATTCGAAGTCCCTGGCATAATTATAAGAAAATGTTTAGTAAAGTAAATGGAGTTGGATGCAACATCTTCATGGCGATGACGTTAGAAAAATTTAGAATTGCCAACATTCTCCAACGGATTTTCAGGGCTAATTGAAGGCATGCCTCACACTTTAGAATGTTATGGAAGAGAAAATGGTGCTTAGGCATGGCAAACCCATATTCGATGAAAAGGATGCAGATAACTGATAGGATTATGGTTAACAAGACTTTTGCATCTTTTTGTTTGAAGAGGGCTGTTTTGACTGTTCTTTCCATTGGGGATGTAGATCAGAAAAGACAACACAAATTGTCTACGGTTGCCCATGGATTGTTGGAAGAGCCCCATATCATTCAATTATGACTGCAGCATATATAACTTGAAAAGAAAATAAATATTTAGCATATTGCATATACCTGTTTCCAATGGTGGTGAACCTGGTAACTCATTTGCAGATTGGGAGGAAGAAGGTAACTTGGATGGCACAGATTGTGTCATTGGCGATGAGTTCATCTCAGCTTTATCATCCCTGCAGTTGGTTAGAATATTAGTTTTTGTGTTTTATTCCTTCTCAACTTTAGTAACACAACAGCATCACTATTGCACTCATTAACTATCTGTTACTAGACTTGCAACTTATCTGTTACTAGACTATCATTTCACACCAACTTCTCTGCTACAATATCAGTTGACACCAGTAAATTCACAGACTGCACTGTTACAATAAATTCGGCAAGCAGAGGTCTTAAGGGAAACAAGTCCACATTGCCCCTGTGGTATTGCAAATAATGTGTAGTACATATTTATGGCAGACAATCTTTTTTCTTCAATCTTTATGTCCCCGTCTAAATGTTATGTCTTCCTAAGAAACCTATAGAAAGGTATGTAAAAATAGAGATCACATTTACAACGCGATTTAATAAGGCATACAATTGTGCACCTTGGTGATTCTTGGAGGCCAGATAAGTTCAGCTTTGGCATCAAGTCGCCTTGCCTGAAGTCCTCTGCTGATGGACCCATGTGTGGCCCATCAAGAAAATCTCTGCATCCATCTTGTTCTGGGGCCAATGATACCTCAGGATTGATTAAGAGTTGAGTGCTTCCATTAACAGATTCAAGGTCCTGCATAGCATCACCAGCGAATGAAGATGATGTAACTTTGACCGTTTTTATGTTGGTTTGGGGTACAGAGGCTACATGTTGGCTTGAACTGTCGCCAGAAAATGAAGAAGAATCATCATCTGATTCTCCATGGGGAATATGGTTTCCAAACAGGCTATGAGCATGAAGAGATGGAAGGGTATAACTTGTTTTCGTATCCAAAATAGAATGTGATCTTGAAATCTCATCGTTACTTTCTGAAACTGCCTTGGAAGGAGACACATTTGTACTTTCCATTCTTCCATCCTCAGCCAAACGTTGGATAATACTTGTTAGATCCTCCTCCGACTCGATGCTTACCTTTGCCTTGATAATTTCATCGTTTCCTATCTGGGACACAGTAATTGACTTCATGTCAGTAGACATTGAAACTGGTGGTTTATTTATCCTTTTTTCATTTTCCTCATTCTGAACCAGTTCTGCCAGAACATTGTTAAATCTGAACTCCAAAGAATCTGTAATGTCATGGGTTTGCAAGGGTTGATTATCGTAATTGTCAGATGCCCCTGTCTGAATCCTAGGTCTGTTGGAAACTTGAGTCCTGCCTTCCGAGACCTGATGGAAAAAATCATTGGCTATACAGAAAAAAATGTCAACAGAGGAAAATATGGTATTTGCTTACTTTCATACTTCTTGGGCGAGCTAAAACTTTTGAAGGATTTTGGGTACCCTGGCTTTCATTCTCAGAAAATGCAAGAATGTCAGGTACATCTGGCTTCTCAAGTACCTCATCTAAAACAGCACTGCCAGATAGCAAGAAGACACAAAATGAAATATCAAGCATAACTTCCCAACCATGATTTCAAGAAACTCAAATATATACAAGGCAGCTCCTTGTGTTAAATAGGTATCATTGATCTACAAATAATTGCTAATTTAGAGGCATCTCTATGACCAGTTTTGGTGATTGAATGAGCTGAATGGTTAGTATTAACGTTGACTGAAGGAGAGATAATGGCAAGATTGTTTTCAATATTTTTATCAGCCGGACACTACCCAATCTTAAGTCATCTTGAACCAGCAGATCTCTTGCATTGTTATGGGTTGTGCAACCATGCAGAGGCTATGCTGGTATATTATTCAGGGCACTAGGAGAGACTTGTTCATGTTTTATGACATTATTTTCACTCACTTTAAGACTCTTTATGACTTGCTTCATGTCTTATGTTTTAAGGACCCTTTTAAGCACCTCACTCAAAATAGGAAGATCATAATCCACCATATTCAGTATTATAGCAGTGATAATTATAATTGCCTGTCTTGTTTCAGATGACATACATATTCTTGGTCAACTGACACCTGCAAGGGCAAATTTATCCCAACATAAATATTACATCGACCTAAACCACATGATTTATTTATTAGATGCTCACCCAGAAGTACTGCACACGCCACTTGAAGAAGTAACTATGCTCTCAATAGTGTCATAGTTTGCATACGGATGTCTCTCTTTTGAAGCAGCAGCAGTATCATCTTTTGCGAAAGACATATACAAACTAAGATAAGGATTAGTCAAAGAAGAAGTTAAAGTAGAAGACACATTTCTTAAGTTATGATACCTAAGTGTTCAATGAAAAATGTGACTTGATAGTTTAAAAAATCGGAATTAGACATGGCCAACCACTTAATTGCTGTCCCAGAATTAAGTACTTAATTTTACAAGACACATAGGAACAGCTGCTCTCCGAGCTCAATTCTCCTCCTGTTACAATTCAACTAGCTTTCTGCTGAGAATGATCCCCGCCTACTTCATGAACACACAAGTTCTCGTGTTGGTTTAAGTATGACATGGGACAGCATACACTATAGGTGGTGAAACTTCCTTGCAAAATCCTTCAGTCTAGCGCCCCTTTACTTGAGTAGTCATCTACTCTAATGTAGGATTGGAATGACGAGAAATAGTAATGTTGCAAGTAAATCATACCAAAACATGTGGAAGCTCTTTCCAATTAGATGCATACCAACATTCTTCTATGCCTTTCAGAGGGCATGGGGAATAACGTGCCAAGGTTAAGTGTCAGATGCTATAATCACTGAATATGGTACTAAAAAAGACTTCCAATTTGTCCAGGTTTGTGCTGCAAACTCCATGTCCAAACTGAAGCACCCTCAATGTGGCTTCCAGAAAGGCGATCCTTTTGCAGTGCTGGAATTATTTGGAGGCTTGAATTACAGGTGCTATAATGACTCAAATATGGTACTAGACAAGTGTTGCAAAGTTTATCTCCAGACTGAAGCATCTACGTTGGAACATCCCCAATGTTAATTTCAATTAGAAACATTTTTTCAGTAAGCCATGCAACCTTCATGCATGGAATTGGCAAGTCCATGCAGTGCGATGAACACATAATTGGAAGCTTGAATTGGCTGTCCATGAAGTATAGCGTATTATCATGCATGTGTGCTAACTATGATATGTTAATACGTTTTTAAATAACCCTAGATGAGATATTGCCATTTCAAACAAGTGACAAAGACATAAACGCAAATTCACAACACTGGGCTGGTGTGTGAGCCTTCATGTTTTCATTATTACGTACATGGGGAATATGAGCCACGTAAAGCTGCCTCAAGCATTGCCTTAAAGTCGAGAGCGGCAGACACAGCGGGTTCTAGAGGTCCTTTCTGTGAAAATCAAAGATAAGTCCTTACTGAGCAATGCTATCAAGCGGGCAACTGTATAATACCTGATCCTCAGACACCTCACTTTCTGTTCCTGACCAGTCACCTTCAGATAAAACACCAGTCCCACTACCAACCATCTCTGCAGCTAAATTTGCTCCGTCCTTCTCGACATTGGTGTCATAATTCATCCTACCAGCAGCATCGCTCTGAATAATATCTGCAAGTTCAGACCAAAAAATCACATTATCTTGAACTATCTAAGTGTTTAAGTGTAAAACGCGGGAGTATGAAACTAAGAACCATTGAAAAAGAAAATATTTCACTAAGGAGAAGGTTGGGTCTATGAGACCAATTATAAGTGCGGTCCATAAACATATAGGCCCAAAAAAAAAATGCTTCCTAGAGAGGATGATCCCACCATGCATATGCCTCCATAGCCATATGCGTTTAAGAGGCTCACATCTAGTGTTAGCCTTCCTCATATGTATTGTCACAAGAATCTAAAGCACAAGTCGCATCTTCATGCCGGGAATGAGCTGAGACCATTGTGTTCCACGACACAATTATCGTGTCTTGGCAAAACATTCAAATGCTTTATTTGGTATGTATGAGCTCATGCATGAACACATACGAATTATTGCCTATGATGACATCATAATTCCTTCCATCTTTTATAATTGAACTATGCTGTCTTCTTCTATGTTTTGTACTAAATATTTGTACTCAGCTCTTGCTATTGCCTTTTACTATGCAGTGCGCTATTGTTTAGAATAATCCATGGCAGCTCTATTGCTCCCTCATGGCATCAAGCAGTAGTCATGCATGCTCATGTTCTGCAACTTTCAAGTTTAGCTGCATGCTTTACCTGTTGCCTGGTGGAAAAAACCCTATTGAGGGAAATACAAATCATCTCAAGATTAAGCTGCTTGGTTTCATGCTTCCAATCAAATAACAATCAATCAAAAGATTAATAGCAATGAAAAGATACCTCTTAGACCACAAAAAGGATCACGGAGAAAATCCTCACTTCCGACAATAGAGGGCAGCTTTAGCTCTTGGGACCTCTGGAAAAAGAAAAAGGACAACAACTTACGAATGGTGCTAATACTTTCTAAATACTGAAGAATGTAAAAGTTAAGAGATCAATATGCACATTTTGCATTATCTTTCAAATACCAACCCTCCTCTTTATCTTCTAGTTCTCAGCATATTACACAGAAGAACAGTAATGCAGCAGCACCCTCCCATCGCTTATCTTATAACGTCTTCAGTATTTTCTCACACCTCTTGTCTTTTTCCCTTGCAATTCTAGCTTAAGCCATATTTTTAACACAATAATCACTGTGAATATGTTTCTAAACTGTGCTTGTTAGGATGTGTTTCCTAACATACCTTTAAAGAGCCGACTGGCACAGAGATATCCTTTCTTACAGACTGATAAGCATCCCATGCTACATGTACAGCCTCCTTATACCGAGGGATGATGTCATCATCATAGGTGTCAAAATGCTTTTGCCCCTTAACGTTCTGATGCCCACTTATTGTAGCTGTCTCATCCTCTTCGTAAACACGCTGGAAAATACCACTGAGCTAAGTATGATGATTCTGCCAATCTAAGTAAGTATTAACATTTTCCTGCTAAAATTTATTATATGTGAAGCTTACATTCTCAATAAACTGGGTATTAGAAAGCAATCTAAAGCTGTTGAAAGTATTCTTTAGACTTTGCTCCACTGCAGAAGTATGATCAGCCAAGTTCTGAACCTTGCCTGCAATATCGTCAGCACGTGTGCTAATTCTTGATGTAAAACCTTCCAACCATAATTGAAGCTGCAAAGAGGACAAGGGCAAAGGCGGTTAACAGGAATTAGAGGATTACTATACAATTATGAAAGCCAACAAAAGAAGACCAATGTCGATGTATCAGATCCGTAATCGTTGGTGGTATGGTGCAAAGGAAATTTTGCAAGTTGAAAAAGATAATCGGAGAAACGTGTAAAAATAGTAAACCTGTGCACTGGATTGAAGAGTCCATCCTGATTCTGAGGCAGTGGAGAAGACGGAAATGAGCTCCTGCGTGCTGTTGTCGCCCATTGTCAGGAACGCTATGTTTTTTGCCACGTATAACATCCCTAGAGCAAATATGCCACATCGCTTGCCACGTATTTGCCAGCGTTGTAGTGTTACTACAAACACGTTGATATGCTTGGCTAAATGTTTATTGGTTTGTGCCAAGGGCAAACCTTTGGGTTAATTGAATATTCTATTTGATGCATCAACATTGGCATTCTCGACTAACTAAACATGTTGTCCCTGCTACATGGGAACAATCTCTTGCTTAGGGGGGTTTCCCATGGACGGACCTGGACCTGAAACCTCAAGCTCAAGGTTTCTAAGTTCCCATGAACCAAAAGACCTCAAGGTTTTCTCTTGCAAAATCTCAGCCGATTGATGCAAAAGCACGAAATCTAAACGATTGATCCAAATCAGGTCTAAGACCTGAGCAGAAAATAATAGAGATGGATTACTTTTTGTTCAGGTCCAAGACCTCAGCCCCACAAATCGGAGCTCCATAAAACCTGGAGGTTTCGCCTCCATGGGAAACCCCCTTTACACCCTCACATTCTCGACCTCCTCACAGGATGGCATGTACGCTTGTATTATAATCATAAAGATTAGTTCAACATAAAGATCCAAACAAAATCTCTAATTCCTTTGTATATGAACCATAGACATTTCTTAAGCATTATGCAATTTAATGTCATTACAACCGTTGAGTATTGTGGCAGTACTGTAGCTATAACAATAAATTGCTATTTACATGTCGACTCTGCTTTGCTTAACATTTACAGACCTTATTTGAAGATTGAAGACTCAGCATTGCGAATGTCAAACCAATTCATTTAGATAAGTTCATACAGAATCATTCGTCGGTTAAGCCTGACCGATAGGATTCAAATTGGTTTTGGCTCGAAGCCATTTGCTTCCCACATTATATGAATATTCAAATTTTCAATAAGAGCTCATATTCTATAAATGTTAGCTTTAAAGGTTCAACCATTGAACCAAATTTATGTTTTTGTTTTTCTTTTTTTGCTTTTTTATCGCGAGTTGGAGGGATGTCCACACCCACCACCCATAGCAGACTCCTACAGTCCTTTCATACCTGCGACTATAGGAGAGGCCACGAAAAGGCCTCTATACCCACTTTTTCGCAGGCACTACTCCAAAAGCAGGACCCACAAAAATCCCTTCGTATACAAAGTCCCTGCAACATGCATGGGGTCCTGGAAAAACCCAGTCTGTTACAACAGGAGGACAACATACTCCCCACGAGAAGAGCCTGACTTGCTACTTCAGATGACCGCATGAGGGTCGGCTTGGATGTCCCCAGTCGCCAGATGCTCGCATCTCCTGCCAGACCCAGAAAAAGGATGCTGCTACGAATGACACAAATCTAGATTACAGCCTTTCGCTAGATACCTAAAGAGCAAGAAGTAAGAACACCCATCCATCACAGCTCAAGGCTACTACTAAGGGAGACGGAATTCATTACTCCAGCTGCCAGGCTCCTGCTAGGGATCGATTGGGGTAAGCAGAGGCCCATCAGAGTAGGCAAAGCATGAAATCATGACCCACTGGCTTTGAAATCCATTTTTTCTATGATTTGGAAGGCATACAACTGACCTTTAGTCCTCTAGAATTAAGAGGTGCTTAGGGCAAAATGATAAAAACTCAAAAAAAAAAAAAAAAAAAAAAAAGGGGGCTTTAGTCATATCAAGAATTTAAAATTGTTTTCCACTGCCGAAAAGATAAAAACAATAATTGTAGCCGTCGAATCAAGTAATTGTAGCCATTGGATCATTAGATACGTCTATATATTCTCAATATGCCTAAACCCTACCCTACCCCTCACGAATTGTTCCTTTAAAGGGGCAATTCAAAAATAATTTGATAACTACCTTTGTCATTCCATTGCATTGCATGGAACATGAGCCCTTTCTCAATCACTTTATAATACATGATGACGATGATGATTCATGATGGAGCTCTTTGATTACTGGGTACTTTTGAATAAGAAAGAATTATAATGTACGGTGCATGTCATCTTCTCAAAGTCCCACTACACATCATCCATTTATGAATTGGACACCTCCCATCCCCCAATTCCAAAATACCCCAAAGCCATCTCTCAAAAGGAACATAAAGGGAAGAAAGAAGAAAAGAAATCCCACAGTGGCAACATAATTTGTACCTTATCCTTTTGCAATGCAAAATGGTAAATGCAATATTATTACATTGTCATGCATGAACTGGTTATGCATGTTGTGTGTTTTCCTTTTGCAATGCGAAATGGTAAATGCAATATTATTACATTGTCATGCATGAACCGGTTATGCATGTTGTGTGTTTTCCATGATGTTAAAAACTCCTCTTCTTCTTCTTAATGCATGAAAATAATTTAATTTGATGTACAAGTCTAAAACATTCAACAAAATATCACACTATTAGTGTTAGATTTCTATTTTAATATGCTTTCTACTTTGTGTGTCTCAAAATAAATGTAGAATGAAATGCTTAGGTTCACGAGGGATGTAAACCCGTCAGTGTAATTTTATATTACTAAGGATTTTTTGAATCAAAATGATAGACTCAACTACAAAACTCTAGTTGCTAATCATGAAGATTATCTCTTTAAATGCATATATAGCCTTACTAAATAGGAAATCATAACTCCAAATTGTGATCTATTGGATGAACATATGGCAATTTATAGAGCACTCACATCATAACCACATTTTTGCGATAGTGTCTAAAGACAACTATAGATTCCATGCGCATTATATTTGGGATTGAACTTCAAAACCCTTGGGAAAAAAAGGCTCTTTTGGGTAGTGTTATGGAAGCTTTGGGTGGCACGTCATGCAAGTTGCTTTCTTGATAACGTGCAGTAGTACTATATAAAAGCATATGCAAACATATGTATGCACGAAAATAAGAAATATGGGGAAGATTTTGAATGAAGTTTATGTATGGATTGGAGTATGTTTGGTTCTCAATGTCATCCTAGTAAGTTGTGTAGAAGGGAGCTATATAGCTAATCAACCATATATATTTGATTCAAGTTTATCAACTCAAAATAGACTTCAACACATTTCTCGGAAGGTATTAAAATATATTTATGTATAAATCATTTATTTTTTGGTGCAAACTATACTCTTCTGACGATTCCTTTTTTTTTTGTTTAATGCAGATACTTGGATTTGAAGGAAATTCTTCTCCCTATAAACAACATGAGGATGAGTTTCATGTTGATTATTCTCCTCCGAGAAACCACCCACCCCATAGCCATTAAAGAAGGGTTTCTTCTCATGTACAAATGGTTGCCTGGAAAGTCTAGGATCTAGAAATAAGTTGGATGCAAACTGGGTGTAAAGGTATCCCAATTTAATATTAGAGATAATCCTTTCATTTTTAAGAGTATTTTGACGTTCATGCTAATTTAAGATGCTACGGCATTTTTTTCCGCCATATATTGTCCAAGGCATTTAGGTGTCGCTTCTCCCCATAGGCTATGCTCTTTGATTGGGTTCCTATAGGCCTACTGGTCTTCGTGGATGATAAAAATATATTCCATTCGATTCTATTCTATTTTCCTCCTCTTCCCCCTTAATCATGTTTGTACAGTAATAAAGATTCTTTTTAGTTTTAGATAAACCATTACAAACTCATTGTCACTTGCATAATTGGTGAACTGACAATTTGTTAAGTTCAAATCATCATTGATTTGGTCATATTGCTTGCGTGACATCAATTCTAAATTGCTTTTCTCTTTGTTTCCAAATAATAGCAAGGGAGTTACATAATGCCAGTTTAAAAATATGGATGAGAACTTGATGTCAAGGGATGAGCAACTCGATATTGTAAAGTATGTTGATCATGATGAGGCAGCCAAACGCCTCAAAGTAGTACAAGAAAGGTGATTTTTTACTGTGCGTGGGTGGTTTTGCCTAAGGGGTCTGATTGCCTTCTCTAGAGTTTTAGTCCCATATTACAGTATCTATCATGTATCTTGATTTCCATTCTTGAATATAATATGCCGTCCTTTAAAAAAAAGGGGGGAGGGGGGTGGGTTGAGAACTATGTTTCTCGACAATACCATTATTAAAGTTATATATGGTAGTTGGGGAATTACTAGCTAATATAAGGAATCATGTTGAAGGGCAGCAATGGCTTTAAGGATTAAAACAAGTGAAGCAATAACAAACAATAAGATTATCTTACTATAAAAGATGAATGAGCACGTGCAAAGTTGCATCAAAGAATTGAATTGAGCAAGTTTCATGTCTAGCGGCTCGGGACCTGCCCAACAGAGCATAGCATGTCTGGATCTGATTATACGTCAAGCAACTCTAAAAAGTGTGCCTTTCATCCCCAAGGGCTCTCATCTGCAAACACTAACAAAGCCTGTTCTCGCATGACTCCACACTCCATCTGCCTATCTCAATGAGCCTATACGAATGGAGGCAATTTTTCCATGGGAAGATGTAAATGCAAGTAGAGTTGTAGATCTCGTTCCAACGTGGAATTTATGTGTTGCTTGTAATATGTTGATTTGACCTGATCCAGGACCCTGAGGTCCCAAAGCATACTGAGGAAACAAATGTCAAGGTAATGCCTCAGGCTGTCGCGACCTACCTCTGTTTCCATCTGTATGCAATTGTGCTCCTGCACATTTGGCTAGCCACTGAGCTCTCTTGTCCTTGCAACAGGCCTTGAGGCACTGCACCCCCTTGGCATCGTGTAAGCCAGGTTCGGGAGACAGGCATCATCTATATTGACCACCTTATGGAAATAGACAATGTTTTTATCAAGAGCTGCCTTCTAAAGAGGTAAGAACATATACAATAATGACATAAAATATAGTCTTGAAAAAGTATGCTTAAAAATTTATCTTTTTTCTTTTGTTTTGTTGAAGGACGTCAGATTTTATTGAATCAAAGAATCCAGTACAAGTATAAATTCAAAGACAGGAATAAAATCTCAGCAGATAAGCAGAGACCCACTGAGTGAAGCAACCTGCCTAAGCATAAGAGCGCAC
>JAANSK020267371.1:0-11896 GCA_011763485.2 Isoetes engelmannii
AAAGTCTTCATAATGTTTACTCTCATCTTCAATAGATGGAGCTCTAGGATATTTCCTAGTACCAGCTCTAGCAGCTTGCCAAATAGAATCCTTCCATGCCATCTGCTGCTGCTGCTGAAATTATTTATCCTTGCTTTTTTATTTATCCTACAATTAATGTAGTTCCCAACTGTCTTTCTGTACTTCGAATCCTTGTCATCATCTCGACTTGCATCACTTTTTTCAATTACAGACTGGTCATAAATGCCGCCTTGGCTTGCAACTGCGTTTTGATTAACTACTGCAACTGATTGCTCACCACAGACTACTTGCTGACCATAGACTACTTGCTCACCACTTTATCGTGATAGTCAGGTGTTGTTCCTCTGGTTGCAATATCATCATCTTCGTGATCATTCTTTGGTACATTTTCTTGAGATTGTTTATCATTGTTGATGGCACATCAGCAACATGTGCCCTGAGGTCAGATTCATCATGATCTCTGGCTTGACAAGTATTTTTATCACTAGGAGGCAACATACATATCTATTTGCCAATAAAATTTTCTCTTTCTGCTATTTTACCTTAGCAACAGGTAAAGGTGATAGGATTTGGAAAATCTTGTAGTATCTGAAAATCTTCTGTTAGTGCCAAGTGACTGAACTGAAAGCCATTAGTGATGTTAGAAACACGTCTTGGGCAAGCATAAAAATTGTTGCCCTTGCAAGTGAGCCACAAGCAAGCTACAAGCAAATGAGACAGCAAAAATTTCATTGGATTGCATATAATTGAAGCTATCAAGCCAGAGAATACGCTACAATTGAAGCTATCAAACCACAGAATATGCAAAGTGCTCAAAAAGACAATCATAAAAATTGCCAGCTCCAAATTGTGAATTAACTAATGTTGTCTTTAGATAATTATCAAAGGCCTATCAATGGAAGGAGCACGCTTCTATGATTTGCACCCTGTCAACCATATTTTGGAGCAGTTACACATCTTTTCTAAACTTTACCCAGTCACCTATTTCATAGCCGCAAGGGGACAGTGCTATTGAAATTGATAAGTTAAGAAAAAGAATACACATTTATGCATGACATACACGGCAGGAGTTCATTGAATCCTCTTTCTATAAAGGGCCTCGAGCAGATCTTCTGACATCCATTCCTTTGAAAGTGCTTCAAGAAGGTCTTCCAATGTTCGTCCATGCCCAGGCCAGTTAAAAAGAAACCGAGAGTCTGTGTAAGACTCTCTCATCTCCCTCTACTCAGATTTCAGGATCAAAATATGTAGACCATATATTTAACAACTAATACAATGTAGGGTGATTTTGCAAGGTCTGCAGTCTTAAATCCCAAGGCCATAAAGCAACCCCCTATTTGGATCTCAATCCAGCACTTGATGTGATGGTAGTAAAAATGCCTTACAGCCTCATCTTAGGGATGAACAACACAGCTTTGTTTCAAGAAAGACGAGCATATTGCCAAAACCTTACGTGTATTTATCTCTAGTAGTGATGGTAAGAGCAACAAGCAGCGTCCAGAGTCATAGAAAAGCATTATAGAAGCATCATTTTGGAGAGCAAGATGGCGACTTGTAAACCTAACGTATTAACGTCTAGGCTTAGAAGGTTCTGCACAGCTCTATAAGACCAAACAATGCATGGACCAGACTACAACATTTATGCAGCAATATGTCTCGTGGAGAGCTATGATTGCTAGGTATTCGAGTACATTAAATGTATGCAAGATGGTCATGGCATCTTACCCAGGATTAACCACTCCAACTGCATAATGTATCTCTTGAGCGGTGCAGGATGCTTGAATGGGGCAGCAGAGTTAGAAGAGTTATTACAGCCTATTAGGCTTAACCTTATTCGATTGACAGTGTTGCTTACCTTTTGCAAAACTTATGCTATGTAGAAGTAGGGAGGCAATGTGCCAAATGCTTGAATTCTTGCCATGCTGCTTGATATGTGCTCATGTCTGCCAAAGGGACACTCGAATATTACCTGCATGCAATATGTGCTTATGCTGACAACATTTTCAACGCTTGTCTGACTTTGTTCATCCATACAGTTCCACGTAAAAAGTGCACAACTTAGCATTATATCATTGTGCAAGAAATGAATAAAAGATCTGTCATTTAAATATAACCTGTGCTTGGATGAGGAGCACAGTTGATCTCATCCTTAACTGCCATAAATATGCCATCCAGGACAGAAAAAGGGCTTACTGCACACCTTAACAAAATCAATACAAATCTTCACAGAAGGGATCATTGAGATCCCAAATACATTAGATGATTTTGAAGCCTACATCTGTTACAGGAGGTCTGCATGAAAGAACCAGCATTTCTGGCTAAAAACTACAACTTAGCATACTAACTTGGAGACAGGCCCATGCAACCACAGTCTATCAGCAGGGCCTAATAACTATTCTACAGTTTAATTATCTGGATTCGTGCAAAAAGAATAATAGCTATTAAAGGTCCAGGGATTTCCCCACGACTGTCCACAAACTATAAAAATGTATTAGATAAATTTTGAAGGTGTTGACAGATATACAAGGAGCAATCAGCCTTTCATGTCTTTCTATCAACCTTGGCAATGGTAACCTTGCAAGTATTAGCATACGACTTGGCAAATCAGTGGTACTAAGCCAGAAAATAACTGGAGATGGAGAAGATAATAAGAGGACTTTCTAAGCTGACCAAGGGAAAGATAAAGGGGTAGAGATACATAATTTGATATACATAAGAGAATGAGCATTTCAAGAAAATCCTAAAACAGACCAAATGCAAGAACTATCAAGTCTTCCACCACCTATCAGCCCCTTACTTTGCCACCTGGATAACTGTTACATAGAGTCTTACATAGAGTCTGGTAGATTGGCATGGATGTAGCCATATCCACCGAACTATCAAATTTGGCACAAAGCAACACTTTCTATGCCTTGTTCATTTTATGCAAAACTGAAATCAGAGAAAGAAGGCTAATCTTTCACAGAAAATAATAAACCTAAATGCTCTCATAAATCTGATCATGTCTAGCATTCGAAAAGGGCCTGGCTCTTGGTGGTGTTCTTAAAGGCATCAGAAAAAAAGATGATGTATAAGGAAGAGCACGGGCTAGCTAATGCAAATTCTTACATACTCATAACAATTTGGGGATCGCTACAATGTGTAAATGTACTCTATTCTACCAAATAAGATCAAGTAGTATTCTGAACTCATCTTATCAACATACAGGTTGACTCGGACAAGAACATATAGCAGTTCCATGGAAACATGCAAAATAAGTGGATTTTGCTTTGGCTGTAAAAAACAGACATGCTTATGTACTGAGTAGAATCATCAACGCCTTGTGGTTCAGGCAGTACATAATATATTGCCCTATCTGCCTTGTAAAGCTTTCCTTTAATGCCCAAGTGATGCCTACCTTTTCTCCATCTATCCGCTAGTGGCTGAGCAATATGGTATGTAGCAAAACTTCAGTTTCTTCTGTGATTCCCTAAAGGGACACAAAAGCCAGACCATCTTCTTGAGAATCTAGTTTGGGCATGTCCCATATCCCTTTCGGTAAGAAGAGAGGGTATATTCTTCAAATGTGAGCACCAAGTCAAGTTCATGGTAAAAAAAAGGTAAGTTCCTTAGAGAATTTAAGTGAAGCTTAAAGTTAGGTCCAACTGCTTGTCGTCTACAGTGAATACACATTGATCTGAGACAGTATAGAAGGAAGAGCACAAGCTGGTTAATGCAAATTCTTACATACTCTGTGGCTATAAAGAATAGACATGCTTAGAACACGCCTTATGAATTGATTGCAAAGTGAAGATGCAAAACTTACTAGCAGTGTGATAATTATGCTGCTTAGATCCAGAATTACATGCAAGGCTTGCTCACGGAATGTCATCGAATCAAAGAGAACCTGCCAAACAAATGATGTATTATCCCCTCTATGAATAGAAATTACAAAGAGATGTATTTTGATCTTTCTTTGCATCTTATCTACATCTTATTTTCTGCCAAAAAAAGGACAGACCTAAGGCTTGGAGCTTTTACTTATCAAGGCCTTCAACATATTTGACATTAACATAGACAGCTCATATCAGAGATGGGCTTAGAAGAGACTGGCTAATGTAGATGAGAAGAAAACGAAGAGCGCCTATTCAGGCAACAACCAGTACTAAGAAACCTTGATATAAGTAAATGGCCTTACCAAAATCCATTTGCGTTAGGTACACTTCTGCGTTGTCACGAAACAAATAAAAAAACCTATCTCCACAACCAGAAAACTTGAACTTCGACAATTTACCTGTCGTCAAACTGCTTCAAGAACAAACCAATTCGATTTATGCTCTATAGGAAATCAACAATTCTATTACTAACTCCTCAAGGCGGGCATAACTTCGCAAATTCTACCCATGAACAGGCTGGAATTTCCATGAATTTCCCTCACTGTCGATCGAATCTAACGATTCTAATGCTCTCCACGTGCACAATTTTCTGACATGGCGGCAACGTGGATAGCCTCAGAGGGACTTAATGTTCCAACCCTCGTTTGTGCAAACGTGCTAAAAAATGGAATAGATGCCCACTGATTCCGTCCTCCGGAATCACCCCTAATTTTAAAAAAAAAAAATTGGAAAAGATATCAACTGATGCTGTCCTCTGGGATCACCCTTTATTAAATAAAATTCGAAAAGATGCGGGAAAATAAGCCAATTGATTCCGTCCTTTGGGATCACCCATATTTTCCATTAAAAATTCGAAAAACAAGGCAGGTGATTCCGTCCTCCAGGATCACCACCAATTTAAAAAAAAAAAAAAATATTCGAAAAAGGAGCCAGCTGATTCCGTCCTCTGGGATCACCCATATTTTCCATTAAAAATTCGAAAAAGAAGCCAGATGATTCCATCCTCCAGGATCACCACCAATTTAAAAAAAAAAAAAATCGAAAAAGAAGCCAGCTGATTCCGTCCTCCGGGATCACCACGAATTTTTTCTTAAAAGAAAATTAAAAAAGAAGCCAGCTGATTCTGTCCTCTGGGATCACCACCAATTTTTTATTAAAAAAAATTCGAAAAAGAAGCCAGCTGATTCTGTCCTCCAGGATCACCAATAATTTTTTATTAAAAAAGTTCGAAAAGAAGCCATCTGATTCCATTCTCCGGGATCACCACCAATTTCTTTTAAAGTTAAAAAGTGGATGAAGATTCGGTCCAGAAGTATTTGAATTGAATTTGTTTGTGAAGGGTTTAAAACTGTTTGGTGGGGATACCAGAGGTATTTGAACTAAATTTTTTTGTGAAGGGTTTAAAATTGTTTGGCTGCAAAGCTATCAAGAGTCACAATGGCAAAAATAACAATTCACTCATGCAACGGGGACATGTATTGGAAAAAATCAAAAAGATCTTGGTTACATTTCAGTCACTTCCTTTACAAGCAAGTTTCACTTCACAGGTTAGCCAATTTACAGTGGAGAGTTAACATTACATTTTTTCAGTGGAGAGTTAACATTTCTTCATGAAGGACTATTAAGTTGCAATCTGGTAACAACCCTTGAGAACTGATTTGGACCCTCAGGCAAGTAGAATGTGGACTTCCCTGCAGCCAAGTAATCACTAAGTTTCTGCAGCATCACCCTAAAACCTGCCCTCATTTTGTCCACATCTTCTTTGGCGAACCAGTCCCTGTTGATTAGCATATGATGACAATCAAATAAAAGAAATTAGGGACTTAAGGAAATCAGGGATTGAGAACTTCTGATGTTCACCTGGTCCTCCCTGCTGTAGATGTCTCGGATGAATTTCTGAACGCATGCAATGACGTATATGCCACAGTCCTGTGTGCTATGCTGCTATGGAGCCTCCATCAAAATACATGGTGCATGGTGCATTGCTGCTTGCTCAAACTTCCATTTAGCAAGCACATCACTTAAAAATCTGCAAGAGGAACAATTAGGGAAAAAAGCAAATGGCAAAGAAAGTAAGGAATTATAATACTCACAATGTAATGAACCCTCGGATTTCTGCATGGTGGGAACCAAGGGAATCGAAGTGCAATATGCATGGGCAAGGCTTTCCAAGCCTTTGGCATGCCAGGGGATCAGCCACTAGAATGAACAGGCTCCAATGGCCACTGCAAAATTGAGTCTCCAATCAAATTAGCGACAACTAGAACTAGCTAGTCAATCTAGTGAAGTAAAGTTAAAACTCAATAACCCCAAATTTACTTACCATGCATTGACAGGAATGTAGAAGAATTGTGCATACTGGATTTTCCAATGTGCTTTGCCAAATGGGGAAGCTGGAATAAGCTTACCAAAATGCTCATACGCCCCACATAGACCTGGCTTCGATCCACTTAAGAACAAACCTAGTGCACATGGGTGAAGGAAGATGTGGTGCTGGCATTTTTGCACTGGAATTGAGTGTACCAGGGCCCCGAGATGCTAAATTCAATAACCATGCAAGTAAAACAAACATAAATAGATAGATTGGAAACTTACATTAGATAAGCTCCTATGCAATATGCATCGATCTCGGAATCTGCTTCCTCTGCAATTGAGCAATTTTCAGGAATTGTGGAGAATTTAAATGCCTTCTTCTCTGAGATGACGAATTATACATCAAGTGATTTGCTGCCGACCTTTGTAATAGGGTTGGATAGCACAACTGGGTAGATTAGATTGAAATTCAAATGCCAACGCTCCTTCTATAGGATGTTCTGATATGATGCTACAGCATCAAAAAAATGAGGGTCCAAAAAATAACAAGAATACAGAGGGATCCTGCTAGGAGGGAGGCCGAACATCTGCTAGGGGCTCATCCTCATCTGATTCTTCATGAACAATGTGATTCGGGGCCATGAAGTCCCGAGCCCTTTTATAAACTGGATTCTTTGGCTTGGCAGGGGCCATTGGGCCAATGGGGGACCTGATGCTTCCAATTTTAGATTAGGGGGAACTGAACATACCTTTCAATGTAGCCCTTACCTCCGCACTGACATCATCCTCATCCAATTGCCTTTGCTCCTCACTCGGATCACTCCAAATATCATGGTCAGTCAATGTGTTGCCATGCCTATTCTGGATTCTTGCCTTGAACTCAGCAATTTGAGTGGCCTGGCTCTCTATCTCTTGATCCTTCTTCCTTTGGACCTGCAGATTTACAAAATCAGCCTTTTCACCTCGGTCAAGGAGTCCAAGAGCAATCTGATCTTCTGCAACAATTTCAGCATTAGCCCTGGCCCTGGCTACTTTCCTGCTCAGATTGTGTGAGAGCTTGTAATCAGGGTCAAGGGATCTCTCAATGGAGGTCTTCCCATAGTTTCTAACCCTTTTCTTGGACCCCATCTTAGGTATACGTCCCTTGGAGGCATCTAGAATCCTGAAAGAATAATAGAGCTCATGGACTCTAAACCTGTGATTTTCCAATTCGATTTTTCTGTTGTATTTCTTGGTGCAGTCACCTGCCTGGCATAGCCACTTCCGGGCAAGCTGGTCATATCTATAGTCTTTCAATTCCGAGACTTCCTCAAGAATGGGGTCGAAATTGCAGACCTCAGGCTCTGCCTCTGCATCAGCCTTGACATCCTCGACTATTTTCAAACCATCATCCTCCTCCAACTGACCATTTTCTGATAATGCACATTTTTTTTCGGGTGTCTGTACCCGGGCAACTCCCTTATTTCTAGCTTCACTTCTAAGTTTTTTCTTCGAAGGGGACACAACTTCTATCTCCGAATCAAGCTCTGCAATGTCCTTGAAGCAATCTGGCAAGGGAAAAGCCGAGTTTCCCTCAATGTCCCCTCCCAATTCTCGTTTATGGAGGTGTTTAAGCTGATTTCTAGGTTTATCGACTCCTTCACCATCTGCAAAACATCAAAAAAGGGTCAAATAATAAAAAACAGAGTTAGAACATTGTTTTTGATGGCGGTTGTGATGATCCTAACCTTAAAAAAATGCTAGGCAGTTGTAGCTACGACAGGGCCGATAGATTCGGTAGGAGTAGTGACCCTTTCCGTTCAGAGACGGTCGGAAAGGGCAGAAGACTTTGGCGTGCAAGTGTCGAACTTAGCCATCGCCAGAATGCATTCCCAGCCTCTGGAATCCCCAAATTCTACGTGGCAGGCGCCCATTCGCCAAACTCAGAAGGTGTTACCGCCCTCCGGTATCACCACTGAAGACGTGGCATGTTCCGGTTGGACACAATATGACGAAAAAGCAAAAACTTTAAGCGCTGTCCGGAATAAATTTGAATGGATGGCTTGGATGCTACCACGTGGACGGCTCAGAGCAGTCCAGAGGGAGGAGGATCCCGGACGTTGGCTAAGTTGAATCAATGGTGAGGGTGAAACCGGTGTACGGCGTGGCAGGGGGGGAATCTCGGAGGGCGGAATTTGGAAGGCTGATGAACTAGCCGTTATCATGGACCATGGTGAGCCCATCCTCCGGGATCAGCATTCACTTTTTTTGACAATGGACAGTCGGGATTTCAACGGGCGGAATTACAACGGACGGTCAGGATTTCATGAAATCTCGGACGGCTGCGATTGCTGCAGGCGTACTGACATGCAGATGCCGGTCGTTGGGGATCTCGGAGGGCGGAATCTCCAAAAGGCTGATAACTTGCCCGTTATCAGCCGGTGCATGGTGATCCCTTTCTCCATAATCACCAGGGTGGTGATCCCGGAGGAGGTGATCGCACGTCACTTTTTATGGTGATACCGGAGGATGGGAGGCCTACGGATGGCCAGGATGAGGCAAAATCCCGGACGACCGCGATTGGTGCAGGCGTACTGGCATGTGTCAGTACGATATAATGGGGGGTCCCGGAATGGAATCCGTCGAGAACTGGTGGTGATCCTGGAGGACGGAATTTCCACCTCCAAGATCACCGAAACCAGGGTAAGACTATCCTCACCCCATTATTACTAGGGAAGAATATAACATTTATCTGAATAATTCATCTACTTGATTATAGTAATTCTCGATCAATTTGTCACCTACCCTTTGCCCCAAGCCCGCCCTACTGCTAGTTAATTAAGGTATTTTCCCTCATTACTTAACTGCCTTTTTACATGTTTTTGATTTCTTTTTGGACCAAATATTGGTCATTTTGCGCCATTTTCTTTTCAAGCTTCCTATTGAGCGATTTCTTGTTCAAATTTTCACTTGTAAGATGGGGTTCATGAACTTGTGCTAAAAATTACCAGAAAGTGTCCTTTGACTCTATCTTCAAAATTACTTTATCTAACAACCAGATCTAACTTGCTCGCTACCTTCTACTGGTGGAAAAATTTTCTCCCACTTTTTGAGGTTCATATTTGGGATTTATCCCTCAATTCTCTACTAAGTCAGTTCGTTACTTAGGATAATGGTTAGTGCTTGATTCTGGTCAACCAAGATCATGGTCTGATACCATTGTGATGCTCCATGCATCATATACCATTTCCACCTTATACGCCGCATGGCCTTTGTTGGCCGTGTGGTCGACCGTGTAGACAAGACCACATGCCTTTACTTATTGCACAAGGAGGAGTCTAGAGACAAGGACAAGGACACGGGCACGCCCGAGCCCACTGGCAAGAGTAGCAAGAGGCATAGCAAGGCCACTGAAGACACGCCCAAGGAGCCGCCCAAGTCATCCAAAAGGCACAGGCGAGGAGGCCAAGATTCTCGGCCATCATAGCTCCACCGCCGGTAGTTATGGCGCTGATAGTGGAGCATATTCTGTCAGCACTGATCACGGCGCCATTATGGGCCAGAGGCCATTTGTACTATATATACTAGGTGTTTTGGGCAAATAGTTTAGAGTCAAGTTAGCCCAATTTTGTGGTTGCTTCTTGTTCCAGCGCTCAGCCTTGTTGCGAGCCTGTTTGTAGCACAGTTGTGCCCTTTTTATCAATAAAGCGGATGACTGACTCACTACTGTTCTCAGTTTGCTGCTTTCTAATTTGCTTAGCCTTTATCAAAATCCCACGTGACAATCTCTTTTGCAGGAGCTTCTGTTTGGCGCCATAGTTCTCACAGAGTTCTACCTCTCAGGAGTTCCCGGACCCAGACCCCAAACACTGGCGCCTTGATGCCGGGTTCGCTCCTGATCACTTCTTTGGCCTTGCTGTTTTGCTGTCATCTTGCTGCCTTCTCAATCATTGGTTCTTGAATACTGTTTTTATACTATTTCTGAACCCTTTCCCCCTTTTGCTTACCCAGCTGTTGAGATTGTCCGGCTGGAGGCTAACCAGCTTGTTCTAGAGCCCCTTAGTAATCACTCTTGAAAAGTTTTCAAAACTCTGTTTCTATGGTGCAGCAGGAGCAGTTTTACAGTCAAGTATTTATGGGATGGTGACAGCACTCCTTTCTCCATCTTTTTGTGAAGAAAATATCAAAAAAGTTTGTGTTGATCCTTTTGTGATCTGTTTTCTCTTTTCTTATCACAAAAATCGTGCACTTTTGCACACCCAAAAATATGGAGCCTTTACTCTGGAACAGGATGATTTGTCCAGCATCATTCTTGTTCTGATTATCTGAAGAGGGCCTGCACTGTGGCAAACCCCCATCTATCCCTCAGAAACAAAGCCATCTCGGTACCTGTAACACAGGGTTAGCAGTTAATCTGCAGCCCATTTGGAGCTTGAATACCTGAGATTTTTTAAGATCCAATACAGCGCAGTTCTATGGAGCAATAGAAGATTTCGGGTTCATGAAGTAAAGGATATTTCTAGTGCATGCTAGTAGCCGAAGCAATCAGATTCAAGAATTTCCTATCTGCACAAGATTTTTCTTATTGAGTTTTTTCAAGAGGGCCAGCTCTATGGCTAGCCCCCATTCCGCATCTGCAGTTACCTCGGGTTAGCATATTGTACCTGTCTGCTGCATATTTTGAGTATCATATGTGAGAAGGGCCATTGTTTCCTATCGGCATCTGCATGCAAAAGTTTGTATCACTGCTTCTTCTATTCCTGTTTTTGAAGTAAGGGCTGCATCGATAGCATACAGATTCATGCTCTGCGGCCCAGAGAGGATCTGGAATTAGCAGATATTTCCTGCCATGATGAGCAGCGAGCCGCCCTATTTCTATGGCCGCATATCCGGCTGTGCAAATTGGAGCAGATGCGTAACTCTTGGCCGCCTACTCTGTTCTCGTAGCAATTTTAGGGCAGGGCAAGTTCTCTTAGGCTTCTTTTGAGTAGCCAACGGCTCAGATGTGGCCGCTTTTGCAGATCTCCTTGAAACTTTTTAGTTCATTGTTGCCCTAAGTTGCTGACCACGCTGTGTTGTTGTTGACCACGGCTGTACTCTGCACGGCTTTTTGGACCACGATTTGTGGCCCCACTTTCATGTATGGGCAACTGCCCACGTTCAAGTCACGGGCACGGGTGGGATAATTTACCACACTTTGCATTTGGCACGTTTTCAAGCTCACGGCCACGTCCACGGGCAGCCTTCATTTTTATGTCACGTCCACTTGCCTCACTTTTTCCTCACACCCACTATACCCATGTTGCAGTCTACGGGCAACTGCCTACTAGCATGCCTATGCATTATTAGTGGCACATTTTTGTTCACAGCCACGGGAGAAGTGGTGACAACCTTCTCACTTTTTTCAGCATCCCTTGAGTGAGCAGATCTTTTGGCCCCTATTCGTCATCGACACTTTCACGAAGATTTTTTGGCGACAAAACCCAACCATTACCATTGTTGATTCTCGTAATTTTTTAGCACCATGTTGTACATGGCAGACTTGTTCTATAAAAGTTGTACATATTTTCGTGCTAAGGAGAGGTAGTGTTATGTTCCCTTTCCTCACCTAGTGTTGTTTGGTGGGGGGAGTGTTAACCCTGCGGGTTAACCATTGTGGCATAGGCCACATGTTTGTACTATACATGGTTAGGTGTCTGTGGTGGCAG